>VFFE01008521.1:542671-718896 GCA_008921705.1 Burhinus oedicnemus | reverse complement strand
GAAAATGCTGATGCTGACAAGAATTGTGTTCCTCTGAAGAGCACTTGGTCCAAGTGCTGTAGTTTTGGCAGCTCTGGCTTAAGGAGATCTGAATCTCGGTGCCATACGATATCCAAGGTGCTTTCATTCCCCCCGTGCACTCAATGCACATTTGCATCTGTTACAAAGTGTTTCTTTCTAGCTCTTGTACTGAGGAGAAGTCATTGTTAAATCTCAGTGAAGAGCATTAATCATTTGCACTGATTGTATTTATTGTTTGCCTTTTGTCGTGTCGTTAATCTACAATATTTTGCTGTGTTTGTCAATTGCAAAAACAAATTCTGAAAGCAGCCAAACCCTGGGCCCTTTCTTTCACCCCAGTGTGATATTAGTTATCTAAACAATGACAACAACAACACAGCTCATTAAAAAGTCATCATATTCTTGCTGCAAGCACTGCACTTACAGAGAAAAGGAAAGCGAAAAGTAGGTCTCCCTTTGCATTCAACAGAAACACATTTCTAATCAATGAAATTATGTGCCCGCACATAAGCAGATCACTTAACCAGTCCTTCTGGGTGAGCAGTGTTATATGTACTTTTCCAGTCAAATGCACCTTCAAGCCAGCGACTTTAAGGAAAGACACTCCAGTACCTCTCATCTGTGGGAAAGGGTAGATACTACAAACACTGCTCTCAGTGTGGAGGGAAATCAACTCTGGAAGGAAGAGTAAGAAAGGAAGACTGTATGTAAATGGTGAAGTCATGAAGAAAACTGTAACCAAACTACAGAGAATTAAAAAAAAAAAAAACAAAACACAAATTTTTTGTGTGAACAAACTAAAATGAATTAAAATCACAAAGAAAAAAGGAGTAAGAGGAATGAAGAGAACCCAATCTGCTTTGGGGAAATACCAGTTTAAGGCAGCAATGAATAGCTAATAAGGGTGGCTGTGCAGCAGTAAGGGCTTCACCTCAGTCACCAAAGCTTTTCTAAGAATTCATAACCTAACTTCCTAAGATTAGTCATGCTGAATTCAGCGGGTGCTGCAGGTGCTCTAAAGCAGGTCACGTACACTGAAGTGTCTGCGTACGTGTTAAGTTACTGTTCTGCTGGCACTCTGATTTGCTTAGCTTTTAAAAGGTCTTATATCTTAGGGTCCTTTGAACTGATGCCAAAATGTGGATAAATGGTAGCAAATTTGATGAGGTGACCATCGGGGCCACACGTACACCTACGTGTAGGGGCCAGAAGATACAGTGTCTCTTAGATGAGTACTGCCTAGGCAGACAGTCCCGCCCTAATCCATACAGTACATATCAGATGTCAGTGCTCCAGAGAACATTCAGTAGCAGCAGTTGGGAATCACAGCAATTTTTCAAATTAAAGCTATAGGAATCCAGGCGTTCAGGAGCTTCTTGGCCCTCCTTACTGTGATCTGAGCAGATGCCTAACAGATAAGGAGCTGAACTTAGTTCTTCTGAAGATTTAATTAATTTATCCCACTTTCAAACCACTGGAGTCATCAAGTTTATGCCAAGTTTTTACAAGCTATCTGTTCCAACACCCATTGATTTCGATATATATTAAGCTGTGTGAATCAGCGTGTAGAACCAGGGTGTGCGTGCTGAACTTATAAACACCACCTTCCTCAAGTAAGTAAATGAAGACGCACTTGAAACACCATTCAGATGTGCTGTTGAGAGTCACAGTTCAATGACAGTTTCGAAAATGCCTTTTATTCCTCTTGTGCAATGTTAAGATATCCCAGAAGTACCTCCACACAGCACTGGATCCGGGATTCACCTCTGTCTTTTTCCTAGCTGGCTGAAGCTGTGTGTTGCCTTTAGAATGCACCATCAGCTTTTAGAAGTGATAATTAGATAAACTTTCAGGGAAGCCAGGATGTAATTTTGGCAATCTGGAACATTCAAAAAGCATGCATCAAGACCAAAAATAGATAAAATAAAATATTCTTTTTGCTTATAATCATGCAGGTGGAAAAGCAATAGAAGGATTTTTCAGATTTTTTTCCTCCCTTCATTCCATTTGTTCATTTAGTGTCTGGGGTTTTGTGCTCAGTCACAGAGACCACAAATTCCCTTTTCTTCTTTCTTTTAAATTATTGTTACTATTGCTGATGATTTTGTTTTGGTAAAAGCTAGGCTTCTCACAAAATCAATTTAATCCTCTGACTGGAGCTTTAAGAAACCTCCAGGGTAATGAGGTCTGTTGGGGGAACTGGCAACAATGGAAAGCTCATACAGAGAGGTGAAAATGAGATTAAAGCCATTCTGTTTGAAAGTTTTAATTAATGTGTGACATGGAGATCTCTCTTTTTTTTTTCTTTCTTTTTTAAACTCAGAAATAGAAGGAATTCAGACCTTGTAGTAAAAATGTTTAGAGGTACAGAGGCATCTGAAGTCACTAGTCACCTGAGTGACTGGTTTAGAGAGGGATGGCTGTGCTAGAAAGTAAACCTCTTGCCTCTATTTGGTACTTCCTGTAGCAGAAAAGCAAGAAGCAATGAGTCAAAAATGGACAAAAAGATACATTTGTTATGTAACACATTGGTGCTTTACAAATGACAAGAGCTGCAAAGGATTCCTATGGAATATAGGCATATATATCGGTAATATAGATTTATATTTCTTATTACTGGCAAAGACATATCACTGTTGGACAACTCAACAGGGTTAAAGAGGGGGAGATGACAGACGAAGGACCAACTGACACAGACCATCATGTCAGGATAATAATTCAGAAGCTTTCCTGTTACTCAGAACAAACAATTCCTGGAATAAGACATATTATTTACTGCAGACATATTGCCCTTTAGATTCAAAGTGTCTTCTGAACTGAGATCACTACCTCCTACATAAGGACATTCATCACATTTTCAAGTAAATATCAAATAACAGTGGGTGACCTATGTTTGCAAAATGTATGTGGCATAATCTAATGTGCAGCAAACACAGCTTAATATTTTGCCCAAATCTGCGTCCTGCAAGAAGGGACATCCCAGCCTTTCAAAGATAGCCGCTGTTTGTTTAAACATGTTGCCTCCTTCTTTTCTGTTTGTGTTTATTAACCCCAGAGCACGTTAGTGGTGTATGTAATACAGGAGACAAGGAAGGTGTTTAGGTGAACGAGAAGCAGGTTTCCAGCTGCCAGTTAATGTTTGGTGTATGCACAATGGAAAATCAGCACGGACAAGACAGAGCAAAGGCACTAGTTAAATCCTACCTGAAAACGGGAGGCTGAAGGGCACAACCGCATACCGATGACCTCCAGGTGGACCTGGCAAATATTTGTGATGTCACACAAGCATGAAACACTGTTTTCTTTATTGGACAGACAAGAGGATTTATTGAGCCCTTTATCCACCGCAGGTGTAGCCGACCCACAAAACACAAATATTTATCTTTCTACCTACACAATGCCTCTGTGACACCAGGGGAAAGAAGCTGCTCAGAAGGCATTAATCCTTTCTTTTTTTCCTTCCCTGGCCTCCCCACCCCCGTCGCCGGCTCCGGGAGCTGGGCTCCCTCCCCGCCCGCCGCCGCCGCCGCCGCCGCCGCCGCCGCCGCCGCTACGGAGCGGCGATGCTGACACCCGCCGGCGGCGGCGGGGACGGCGCGCCGGCTCCGGGCCGGGACCTGCCCCCCTGCTCGCCAGCCCCCCTGCTCGCCAGCCGCCCTGCTCGCCCTCGGCAACGCTCTCCCTCCGCCACGCACGAAAACGAAGACCCCGATCGTATTCCATTCGCAAAAATCCACGTAATTTCACCGGGATTTTTTTTTTCCTAATTGCTGCGTTGTGATTACATCAAAGAGAGGCAGGGAAGAGTTTGTTAGATTGCGGAGAACCCAATTTATTCCCTCTGGTCTAATGGAGGACAGTGTAGGCAGAGGTTCTCTAGTACTGGTCAATATCTCAATATCCTGGTTTGAGGTAAAACAGAACCGATTTTCTTTCTGGTAATCTTACTTTTCAGCTAAACCTCTTCCAATTTACTGAACTCTCTGAAACTAACAGCATATTTTTTAGACAGTATCTGCTTCCAGAGTGCTAAGACCCATGTTTATAGTTGATGCCAAGGAACGGGATGCAGAGAGGCTCTTGCTTATCCTTACTGCTACAACAACCCAGGGCAGCCAACTTTGTTACTTGCCCCGTTGGAGGGTCGGAAGCGGCAAAGCATAGAGGGGTCACACCTGTGGGGAGGAGCGGACAGGACAGGTGACTCAAACCTGATCAACAGGGTATTCCATCCCATCTGCCTCATGCTCAGTATAACAGCTGAGGGATCAAAGGGTCAGCCCTCTTTCTTCAGTGGCCGGCGTCCAAGAAGGATTCTGTCTGTTCATCTGCCTTTGATCCTGATCCATGTGTTCCTGAATCCAGATCTGGAATCCAGCTCCTGTCACTGAGTCCAGTCTGGGACTTCCCCAGTGCCTGCTGATGATGTAATCGTCATCCTGAGAGCTCGATACGATTTTGTATATATTGCGTATATTTCATTAATTTTTTTTATTTTATTAATATTTTCATTAGTTTAGTTTCTTTTCTAAACTCAGAAGTCTCTTTTCTCTCTCTTCCTCCTCTCCTTGGGGAGAGAGGTGGGGGAGAGCATCTGTCGTTCATTTCAGTGGCCAGGCCAGCCCAAACCACGACACTCCCACAAGACTGTCAAATTTCCCAGGCAAACGGCTGTTTTTCACCAGGACTGCTATGTGCTACTTAGATTACCCATGCTGGGTCAGGCCTGGGGCTTGGGGTAGGGAGGGCACTTGTAAATTGACTTTCACACAAGGCAGGACTCCTCTTTAAACAGGACTAAAATAAAAATGAATGTAAGTCAGTTTGCTCATGCGTAGGTAGGGAAATAGGTAGATGACAGTGTAGTACCATGCATGAATAGAGCATATTCTACAGTCTTTAACAAACCTTTTTAATAAAAGCCACACTATGAGACAGGACACTGAAACAGGAACCTCCACAACTTGAACCTCTCTTTTTTTTCACTTCTGGTACCTGAGGCACACATTTGCAAAGGCACCTGTGCCCTCATCCCGTCTGAAATGCACCCAGTAAATCTGGAGTCAATGGGACTATACCTTTGAGAGGCCAGGCCTAGCACAGCTGTGCCTCCATACACATTTGTAGGGGTAAATCAAGAAACTGTTTCAGAAAGACTGGGTTTGCACAAGACAAAACTGTGGCCTCGACCATAGTTCTCATTACTGTGTAGATTAAGTCATAGAATCATAGAATCATAGAATTGTTTAGGTTGGAAAAAGACCTTTAAGATCATCAAGTCCAACCGTTAACCTAGCACTACCAAGTCCACCACTAAACCATGTCCCTAAGCACCATGTCTACACATCTTTTAAATACCTCCAGGGACAGTCATTCAACCACTTCCCTGGGCAGACTGTTTCAATGTTTGTTAACTCTTTTGGTAAAGAAGTTCTTCCTAATATCCAATATAAACTTCCTCTGGCACAACTTGAGGCCGTTTCCTCTTGTCCTATCACTCGTTACTTGGAAGAGACCAACTCCCACCTTGCCACAGCCTCCTCTCAGGTAGCTGTACAGAGCAATAAGGTCTCCCCTCAGCCTCCTTTTCTCCAGACTAAACAACCCCAGTTCCCTCAGCTGCTCCTCATAATACTTGTGCTCTAGGCCCTTCACCAGCTTCACTGCCCTTCTCTGGACACGCTCCAGCACCTCAATGTCTTTCTTGTAGTGAGAGGCCCAAAACTGAACACAGGATTCGAGGTGCAGCCTCACCAGTCCATGCATTAAACAAAAAGTTCTTTTCTATGCTTGTTGTGCATAGGAAGTACCCAAGAGCCTGCCATACCTTGCAATAAAAATATTTTTTCATCATTTAAAAATTTCTGCTCAACCAAGTAAGATTCTTGCATGGGACTTACAAGTTCTTCTTCCGGCCTCCCTCTCTAAGGGCAATGTTTACAGAGCAGGGGACAAGGAAACACTGAATATGAAGAAAATAAACCAAAACCCACCAAACATCTTTTATATATATTTAAGAATTAATAAATTTACAATATGTTTAAGCTATGTGCATGCAAATTGACAGATGAGAATGGTAAAGTTTTATAACATATATTTATAATTTATCATGTAAACAGGGTCCTGGAACCACATAAATAATAAATGCATTTCTTGCTTCCTACATAAACAGATACTGTAATTTTACAACAGTCATGTGCTACCTAAAATAATAATTTAGAGTCAGGGTATCCAGCTGCCTACAGATTTTTCTGTTTTGGTATTCCAAATGCTGCCTTGATGGTAAATATTTAGTATTTAAGGTAAGTAACCAAGAAACTATTTTCTTAAGTGGTTGGGCAGGGATCCAGTCCACCTGAAGCTGAAAGGTCTGTCTTCGGTGGACAGAGTTGCCTGTTGGAGACCTCCAGGGACCCCCACCTGCTGCTGGCACCAGCCCCAGCCCCGGCTCCACTGGGAGGAGGGGGGTCCTGCTGCGGAGGAACAGGCTGCACTGGGGAGGTTGGATCACCCTGCTGCTTGCTTGCTTGCTATGTAGATCATTTGTTTGTATACGTGATGCTTTAACCTAAAAACCACCTCAGAAGAGAACGTGATGCAGAGGCAGAACATTAAGAATTATGATCTTTGATGGCTGCTTAGTGTATTCACATATAATACAGAACTTCATGATTTTGAGTGTGTGATTTCTTTAAAATGAATCTGTGATTAGCACTGAAGGATTAATATCAATTTAATAAAAAGAAAAAGGTTTCTCTTTCCACAGAGATTTTGCAGCATAGTCTGTTTTAAGCTTGCCAATGCACAGCATATAATGCCCTTATCTGAAAACTACGTTGCTTTAACTATCATCTTTGCTTTCCACATGCACATATTCTAAGTAATAGCGTGTGTCTTTTTTTAAATCAATTTTTCAAAGAGCTGAAATGTGGATAAAGTCATTCAAAGCCTGTACACTGGAAAAAGGAGAGCTTGAAGAAGTACAGCAAAAATTAGTTGTAATATTTAATTAGTAGTCAAAACTTTTGCCTTTGTTCTAGCAAAAAAATACATATTTATTTTGGACAAAAGTTATTAATAACTAGAATTACAATGTTCTGAAGGTTTGGGGAAAATAGTTCTTATCTCTAAAGCATGGATGTGTAACCGATGAGTTAGGTCCTCTTTAAAGGGTCACAGTGAGCCCAGAAAGATCTAAATCTATACATGCAATGTAGCCTTCTTATATGTCTTCTGTTTATTTCCTACATTTTGAGTAATACTACTGTAAATTTACATAAGGATGTTTAAGACATTTTTCAGAGAGAGAAAATAAGAGTTCCATACTTTATCTGCTCACTGAAGGAGAAACAATCTGATTTTTGTTTTCTTTTGCAGTAAACTAGATGCCACAGACTACACTGCCACAGACTCTGACATTGTATTTCTTTGATTCTTCCTCATTCACACTAGCTTCCAGCTCTGCACACACATATGTGCACACACATATACGGATTTATTTTGTCTTAAACTTAACAGATGCCTTTTAGTTCCCAAGAAAAAACGCTCCCCTAACTACAAATAAGCGTGAAAAATAGATTAGGGATGCCTGATATATTTGGCAAACAAAGCTGAATTTTTTGCCTGTGATCATAAGAGCCATAAGAAGCCAAGCAGAAGAAACCTGTGAAAGAGATTAACCTTGTACTTGGGCACCTATTTCTTTTGTTTATTATGAAACATACCTGAGTAATGTGCAGTGAATTCTCTGCCTATTACATTATCCGCGACAGTTAATGCTTCCTCTAGAAGTACGAACAGAGGTAGCCTGAATTTTTTGTCCACCAAGGTTTTGTCAAAAAATACCAGTTTGTTGATATCCAAGTATTTCAAACGTCAAGCATTCTGGATTTGAAGCAAATATTACTAAGTCTGAGTGAACCATGAGACAACTCTGGTTTAATAGCTTCAGAGTAAGGGGTCTAATGCTTCCTGGCTCCAGGTTTCAGGGCCATCACAACAAGAGCCCTCCCACCCTGGCAGCTCCAGGTAACTAGAGCTAGCACAGTCCCTTAAGCTGCACTACAGGGGAAAGCCCCCCTACGCAGGGAGCCCAGCTGGCTGCTCAAGCCTGGAGTCTGTGTAGGAGACCATGAGCAGACAGCATGGGCACTTAGGACACTTTATGCCTGCCCAGGACTTGGTTCATGGTTTCATAGCAGGAAACTTGGAAACACTCAGAACCTGCCTCCAGGGCAGCTGCTTAATCCTTCCCACTGGAAGGAGAATCACCAGCCAGAGCAAGACTTCCCAGCTCAGCAGTGGGGCCCTCACCTGGACTCAAGCCACCAGGCTAGCAAATTTTTGCCAGGATCTGCTGGCATATTTTATCCAGTGGTTACCATATGCTTTGTAATGCCAAGTGCTACCCCAAGCAAGAACCAGCAGGACACAGCCCAGCTTGTTCCCTGTCTTTCTGGCCCAGTCCTTCCAGTGTCACAGCTTCAGCCATGGTGATGCAATGGCACTGTGGATCCAGCAGGAACTTAGGTGGCTTGGGAAATAAGACCTAGGTGCCTACTGAGGTGGGGATGAGGGTGAGAGGGTCATCCTAAGAAGCAGGTATAGTTTATTCTTGTGTCTCAAGACACTGTCAGAGGAAATTACTAGACCCTCCAATCCCATAGCTGACACTGGTTACACCACTGTATAAGTGACCTATGTTGATCTCATGCCTCCATCTGAGCAGATTCAAACACCAGGTGCCAGAAAGTACCCTACTCTCTATTACTTTAGAGGATTTCCAGAAAGAAGATTCTTATTTCTTTCTGTAAAAAAAAATCTTCCACTTCTTCTGTAGTAATTAAATATTGATTCCTCCAGAGAAAGAGGCCAAGTCACCCTCTAGTCCTGTAATCCTGGCACTTGCTGAGGAAGGAGGAGAGCTGCATCATTCTAACACCAGAAATCACTCACCCCAAAATATTCTAGGGAGCAGGTAGATATCCATCCCCATTCCCACAGCAGTGCTGGGTAGTCACATTCTTTTTCATACCCAAGGCCTCACTCTGTGAGTATACTATACAAAACAAGGGACAAAAAAGGGAATAGCTTCAACAGGGTGGACTGACCTACCACCCCACCACTGGGAAGAGCCATTACGCTGCACCAGAATCAGTGCCTGAGAGATGGGCAATGTAACCACGAACACCGAGAGAGAGGAAGCCATCCATGGCCTCTGTGGCTGCTGCCTGATCTTGGCTACTGCATGATGCCTTGGGAAATGCAGGAGTATGGAGCAGAATCGAAAACACTCGTACCTTCCCCATGTTTCATGGATAACTGAGGAGGCATGTGCTGCAAACACATTAAGCCAACAGGCAAGGTGGGTAGAATAATGGCTATTCTGTCGTCCACAAGAGAAAAAGACAGCTGCTGAAAGCAGAGGTGCATATGGGCCCAACTAGGAGCAAGAAAACTTAAATGTAAGAAAATTAGGTGCTTGTAGGCTGTGGCAGCAATGGAGCATCTTTGATGCTCTGAGTTCTGGGTACAGACAATTAAAATGGCAGCTGAGCTCCCAGGTTTGGCATAAATTCCTTTGTGTGTCTAGCTATAAAGCACAAACAGTGTAACATGTCACCAAAAAGAGCATAAAAGACATAGGTTTAAAAAAGCAACATTGTTTTTAAAAATTCAGTTTCAAGTATAATTTTGGTTTTGTACACAAATAAAAACATGTTTTTAACACATTTCTTGTCATATGCTTATTCATATGGCATCAAAGGGAGCAGAAGACTAAGTAGATATTAAGTTCCTCCATAAATATAACTTGTCAGAAGATGAACTAATGTAGAATTAGTTTTTGATGAAAGGACATGCAAGGTTAATTTACCATGCAAGATTCATGCCTCCTTGAATAAAACAATAAAATCCTACTCACACATTTAACTAAGATACTCTCTGTCCTTTTGAAAAGGCTCTGAAAGGTTCTCTATAAACATGTTATTGGAAGAAAACATCAGAGCTCCAGTTTTCATGAGTGTCCTGCTAAACTGATAATACACAGGGAATATTTGCTTCCAAAAGGCAAGTAAGCATGGATATTTGTAAAATCAGATGCTACTGATAGAACTACCTATTGTTCCTTTCATACAATGCAAACATGCAACAGAGGAGTCTTAAAAACATTGGAAAGTAATAGAAGGTATTCCTTTGTCCTTTTTTAGAATTAAAAATTATTCCTACCTTTTATTGAGTCATTGTTTTTCATTGGGGGAAAAAGAGCCCACCCAAAACAAACTTACTGATTCAAAAGTAAAACAATTAATCAAAAACTATTCAGTTTCTCTGATAACAGTCAAATGGTCTGTGAGGAAAAAAAATGCAAATAACCCCTCATATTATTTCCCCATACCATCACCTTTCTTCCACAGTCTCCCAATGCTAGTCATGAATCTTAATTAATTTTAATTACTGACACTTTGAAGGATAGTTTCACACTCTGTATCCCCAGTTTCCTCATCACGTTATTATTTCTTCCAATCATTCTTTAATTTCCAGGTGCCCTCAGGAGTACTTAATAATTAAAAAGTTTTAACAGATACAAACATTAAGTGCTCTTTTACAACCAGACAAAACCAATTTAAAAGTTTAAAGCTTTCTTTTATATGTAACTTTCCTGCTTCTTCACAACACCTTGGATGGAAGATTGCGAGGGGGGGAACTGTCACTGCTGTCTGGGAATCTAGGAGTCAAGAAACTTGACTTCCCAAAATGTGAACAATTTCAGTCAGCTAGTGGAAATATCAAGAGGCAGGGGAAGAAATTAATTTATCGTACCTCACCCCAAATCCTCATGGACACATATTCATGCTGTTACTCAGAATAACAGGATGAAGGAGAAATGCCAGGGATGCAAGGACAGGCAAGTCAGGTGAACATCAAGGCAGAATTGGGGCAATGGTCTTAACTCGCCAGAGGATGCTCATTAGAAGTTAATCTCTTTTCCTGTCCTTCTCACCCTCCAAAAAAACTAGAGGAAATGATTTTTCATTATCATCTGTCTGTAGTCTTTCTTGCCTCACAAAACTAAGTCTGTGAATGTGTAGCCTACCCATCCGAGGAAAAAATGTGGTCAAAGCTGAAATAATACAATTTGAAAATGCAGCGGCAATGCCTCACTGCAACTTTGATTCAAACTTCCCCAATTTCCATTCTCGCCTACATGCCCGGGTTTCCAGCCAGACTGCCTTTTCTGTGTTGTACAGTGTCTCCCAGGAGAGCTTCTGGTCTGCAGGAGAGATGTAGTTTAACTGGGAGTGTAAATACATAGGGGAAAAAGGGTACACAATGAAGGAAAATTAAATCTGACAAGATCCCAGGGCAGCGCATCAAACAGAAATACTTCATCTTTTCATCTAAAATATTTCAGCTTTGGGACATTTTTTTTTTTAACAATAAAAAATTTCTGAACTATGCAGATGCTTTTCATGATATGTATCCTTTCATTTAATATTTTATTTTCCTTTACAAAACAACACTTTAATGGAAGATGTTCCAGCACCCTTAGCTTGAGCCTCCATGGGGAAGCCACAGACACCTTTGTGTGATTGAATGCTGTTTGGATATAGTGGGGAAATCAAGACCAAAAAGGAATAGGTTTTTTTGCTCTGAAAGCATCTGTGCAAACTATATGTCTTATTATAGCCATCTGCTCTGCATGTGTATTCAGTAGTGGTATCTGTTTGCTTTAGAGGCTGAAATATACTTTTATTACCTTTACTACTTCTTGTTAGCACTGCAGAGTCCATTATGTTACAGGGGAGCGAGTGATACTGGTTTTAAACCATCTTGCACACCACAAACAGAATTCCTAAGGCCCAGGAAAGTGCGTCATTGTTAGTAAACTGTGAATATGAAAGGATGCATCTTGACTTTCATCTTCTCAAGCTATGTGTGAAAGGCTGACTGATAGAAGAAAAAACCCATTGTTTTATTTAGGAATTAAGCAGATGAGGTTTCTTGTTCCTGGAAATTATCACAAAATCCCCACGAGACCATTTTTGCAGTCTTTTTTTTAGAGTTGAACCTTAAAAGGTAAATGACCCACAGGGACCGAGCAGTATTGTTACTAATGGAAAATCTTTTCAATTTGAAATTGAGACACAAAGGCTCAGATGTTGAGGAGATGTTTGTGGAAGCTTCTTGTTGCACATGTGAGGTCTGTTCAGCACGTAAGTCTCCGTTATTTTCTTAAGCCATAAATGCTCTTTTTTTTCCTGTCGAAAACTAATTTTTTCTACTGAAAAAGTACCAGAAGTTTTTAGATAGTCTTGCTTTAAATTTTGCTCAGGAACAGAAAGGCATATATGTGATGATAGTAGTGTTGACCACCAGGCTGGCCAGAAACTTGACAGAACTAAATGGATACTTGTTACTTTCCCCAGATGCATATCTGAACACTTATATCAAAATTAATGCAGAAAATTACGTGCTTACTTGGGCGGGAATAAAAAGGTAAACCTAACATTCTTCATTACTGCATTTTAAACAAACATCAACTTATAATGTGTCAGCATATTTATACTTCCATCTTCCATCTGGCAGACCAAGTTGATCAATAGGCAATAAAGGTGTCATCGCTGAGAAAAATCTAATGAATCATTTTTCCAACAAGCCCCTTTATCATTCATACAAACAAATTCACATATTCATGTAAAGCTTATGTCCCATAAGACATATAGCCTCACTGCTACTGGTGAATTTTGCTTTGAACAGTTTGCTTTGCCTCAATTTACATTCACATTATTTCCACATTAAAAATATCATTTGGATCACAGTGACTTTACAAATACCTCACCAAAATTATTTTGGCCCGAACAACCCAACCTCTCAAGCATCTATCTATAAGGTTTCCCTTGTCATCTGAATATATTTCAGTCCAAAGGATTTTTGGCTGTGTTATGAAATTAAAATCCAAGTGCTTTCCTGCATCAAAGACAAATCATTTCTATTCACATTTCTTTTATTTCTGCTAACAAACTTGTCAATCAGCTGGGGTGTTCAGGAGCCCAAGGTACACTCTTCCAACTACAAAAGCTTTGATATGGTCAAAGGTATAGAATAGGATCCAAATTTGATTGCCACATGGGAGAATAATCACGTAAATTGTAATGAGCTGTTTTCTTTCCCTTTTTTTTCCTTCCCTAAAAGGCATTTAGAAACATCTTAAAGCCCTTATTGTAGCCCTTTATCTGCATATAGAACTGTTACTAATGAGGATGGTAACTCCATGTTCAGACCCAGGCTGGAGGTGTGTGTCAGCAAGTGGTGCCTTCAGCTCGCCACCACCTGGCATGGTCCTGAGGGAGGAAACACCAATGTTTTGAGGGAACTACCAATTGTGACTGTGCAGGATTTCCTGACCCTGTAAAAAAAAGGTATGGAGGGACTGCAAGCCTAACATACATATTCCAGCAACAACCACATACAAACCTAAAGCACAAATTTGATGTCCATAGGTTGTAAAGAACCTTGCTTCTTCAAGTGGTTTTTAATAGTGCTTGTATTTAACACAGAAGTCAAGGACAGCATTTTTTTTCTCCAAGAAAAGTAGAATACAGATGATTCCAGTCTCAGAGGCCTGGAGTTTAGCACAGGGTAAGAGCTGTTCCTCTTATCTTCTGTTCCCCTTATGAATTCCCCCAGCCTGTAGCACCAGGACTTAGAGCACAAATTCTGGCATCTTGAGGCAGAACTACTTTGCCACGGATAAAGGCAACTAAGAAGTCTCAGAGTTTTGTTAGACCCATCATGACTCCCTCAAGGACCACAAATGTATTCAGGCTTTGTCTATAACAGAGTCGATAAAACAATAGTTATGTTAAAGTTTAACATAATAGTGACAGAAGACTAACCATGTAATAATTGCTGTGAAATAACATATATTGTTTCATGGTAATTCTGGTAACTAAAAGTAGCAACTCTGTGGAAAACAGTAGTATTAACGTGGTAATCTACATTAGTGTTACCCCTTTCTTTCTTTAATAAGTGCACAATTAATTCCTGACATACTGTAATAACATTTCCCCATAAAATCAATAATAAATTTTGCTTCATTGGAAGATAAAATTAAAAAAATAGAGTGATAATTACAGCACGCACATTTCCTTCAGCACATTTTCTGTTCTTGAATCAATGGCTCATCAAGGGGATAACAGCAAAAACTGGACTGTTAATGACTAAATTGGTTTTGCTAATAAAGAGATTTCCAAGGTCTTCCAACAAAATTTCCAAAGAAAAACTATTCCTTGAAGTCTGTTCACTAGAGTCATCACCTGCAGTCCCAGGCCCAGCCATAGGTTTCCCCCCTCATCCAAACAGACTGAGTGTTGTTACTGTCTGGTCAAGCTCATGAACATGTCATTAACCTCCACTAACTTACTGTGTTTCAAGATATCTCTATCATATTATTTTCTTTTTTCACCAACATTAATCAGTGGTGGGAAGAGACCATGACTAAAACAATTAAATTTTTCTGCCTGCTGTTAATAAATCTGAACATTTAATGACCCAATTACTGGGGTCTCTGCCTTAAGAGACCAGTAAGTCTCCTGCACTGTGGCTGGCAGAGGCAATAAACGAATTGTTGTACAGGGTCCCGTTTAACATACACAATTCAACTGTGGTAAAATCTAGAAGTAATCATATCAATAAAATTAGTTATGAAAAGATGCAAGTTCATATCAGTGAACTTTCTTCTTTGGGATGCCAGCACTAGGTTTCACCCCAGCTGCACAAGCTGTAATTTCTGGTCTAAAACAGCTTGCTGGCCAAACCCAAAATTACAGAGCTGGTTTAAAGGTTCAGAACTGGAAGGCAGGAGGAGGCTGAAACGGTCTAAAAATGACAACCAAGAATAAGCTTTGATTTTAGCCATCAATTTTCAGTAGAAAGGCATGTTGAATCCTACCAAATGTAATGACAATGCAAAATGTTTTTTGCTATTAACACTTAGTGGTCTATAGCTTAGGAATGGAGTTCAGGGTCTTGCAGGAATTGGTGTGAAACTCATATTCTTCACTGAAACCATGGCCAGGCAGCATATGTCAGGAGAGCTGGTGCTCTTGGACAAAGTCTTGCCGGAGAATATGATACTACTTCCTACACTGTTCCTACATTTTAGAACAGTGGAATTCCCCTGGTCTCAATGCAATAAGAAAGGCTTTCTGTTCAAAAAACTAAATTAACTTCCCTATTTGTAAATGTGATATGCATATTTTGCATAATTTTCATTAAAACTTAGCCGTAAAACAGTGCTGACCATGCATTGAGAGGCGTTCTTCAATACAATTATTCCAAACCTGTAATTTTTCTGTAGCACACATGTTCAGGTGTTTTTTTATTGTTTTTTTTAATGGCTGAGTTACTCTAATATAAAGCCAATCTTTAATTTGTCAAGACAGGCGTCTTCTTGAAACACAAACTTGAAAAGTGTTTTCAATCAAAAAAAAAATTTTGAAAACTGCTTTTTTCACAGCCATTTCTGATTAGTTTGAAATCTTTGTACTCTTTTACCAAGAAATCATCTTTCCTTTCCAATGGAGTTACTATCAGGAATCTGCCATGAAAGTCTGAACATTTAAATCTACAGCGCCATTTTCACTTAAGTCTGCTAGCACAGTACAAGAATGCAGGACAACAAAACCCAGTGTTTTCCCTGTACTCTGTGTCAGAGAGTCATACACACAGTAGTAACACGGTAGTTTATTTCAGATGAGTAAGCAGCAAGTGTTAAAAATTCCCCCTCCCCTCAACACGGTCGCAGAACTCATTATCTCTCGGGCCCTCCGCTACAACGCCGGCTGTGCTCAGAGAGATGTCGTGGCTGTATGTACGCACAGTGGTAGGTTTAAAACGGATGAGATTTTCAGGAACATAAAGTTCTTGGAAAAATAAGGCATGATCTTTGCAATCATGGGGAAACATAGGCAGAACCTTGTAATAGCTTGCTAATTGCCCTGAGTAAAGTAATTTGTTTTATCTGTCTGCCACTTGGTTTCCTGCAAAGTGCGAAAAAACTATTATGGGATTTTACTGAAACTAATTACTACGGTTTTATCATGAAAGCTGCTGAAGCATAATCTCCTTTTCTTTCTGTGCTTCTCTCACGCACTATGCCTCCCCTTCCTTCATCCTGAATTTAAAATCTTGTGGAAAGTCAAGAAGTATTTTAATCATCCAGTATTGCAATAGATCCTGCTGATATTTAGCCTCCCACTATAATAATATGGAGCCATAGCACAGTACAGCAATGTAAACTCTAGTAAGTTGCACACACCACTGCTTATTTGTTCGTAGGGAACCTGCACCCCACAAAGTATGAGATGTGCTATAAGAGTATCTCCTGCCTCCCTGCAGTAACTGAGTGGTACAAGCTCCTGAATGACAAGCTGAGTGGAGGATAATTTCTTGCCCTTTTTTCCCAACCACCTTACGCCTGCAGGAGCTCGTAAGAATTTGTTTTAAACACTGATGGCTTGAATAAATAGTGACAGCGTACCCTGGTATTATTGCAATATCTGGTTTATAATCATAATTTGTTAGAAATCCTGAAATACCTCATTTTGATCATTAGCATGAAATATTGCTAATGTTGAGATACCTCATTAGAATGGTTGGCAACTTGTCTTTGATTGAAATTATTATTCTTTTGAAATGAATGACACTGCCTGAGTGTGTTCTGTCAAATCTTGATAGTTAATTAAATTGATTTTATCAGAAGAGTCAACCACACAAAATGCAACCCATTAAAGAATGTATTTGACAAGAAAATAAATTGATCATCAGGCTCTCATTGATATGAAGATGAAGTACAGACGCTATCAGCATTTCTCACCCAATATAACCAATGACAGTTCAACAAGTGTCGATGGTACTAATGAATTATGCTGCACTTTAAAAAAAGTACCCTCCTAGAAGGTTAATTTTTCTGTACAGGTAAGTAAATGAAGATTGATAGTTACAAGGCATAGCAGCAAGAGGGTCTTGAAGTAGGAGATGAAGTGAAGGTTTGCTTTTTCCCGAAAGAAGCAGGAAGAAATAATAATTTTTGCCATTGAATTGCTGAAAACATAAGGTCAGAGCTGCTCCTAAAGGAGAGACTCTCACTCATACAAATGCTGTATCTACCCAAATGCGTGTGCCCTCAGATATCCTATGGAAATGACACAAAAACAAAGATAATAACTTCTAAAATCATAGTTGTGATATGTATTAAATTTTCTTTTTCACATTTCTTGTGGGTTTCATATCCAGTATGCTGGGATTTTTTAGTTCTTGTGTTCTACATTGGCATCAGATCTAACCTTGTGATGTTCTTGATGGCTGACTTTGAAGGAAGTGTTATTAAAGCAGATCTGAATCAAACCTTCAGTGTGTTAAGCATTCAAGCCCTTATTTTTGTGACATTTCTAAGTCTGCTTATTGTAGGTGGGTGGATACTTGACAGAGCTGGCCAACGAAGCAAAAATATTCTATGAATAATCATTCGCACGTATGAACAAATGTACTTTCAGTGTGGTACCAGTTATTTAGTTCCCTCCCCAATAACACGCACACCTTAGGAAGACAAAAACAGACAGACTGAATGAGATCCCCAATATGTTTGTGTCAATGGCCAAACCCAGCACCTTCACAGAAGGAGCCTGAAGTCCATATTGTATTTAAAAGAAGCTACAGCTCATTGGTATTCACTTAGGGGAACATTTCCAAAAGGGCTTCAAAGTAGATTTTTAAAAGTAAACTTTCAGATGCACAAATCAAGGAGAATTAAATCCTGCAGCAGACTTTTTCGTACTGCTTATTGCAAAAGGCAACAGGAAACTATCTGCATATTTAGGCATCTAAATGTCTTCTTAAAATCTGCCTTTAAGTAACTTAACTACAGCTCCGCTCATCCAAATGGCTGGGATTCAAAGACTAAGTACCTCTGAGTGTCCTGATCCTATATCCTATAGACTTAAGGAGAGAGAAGCTCCTAAATCAACGGTGTGGGTTTTTATTATTTTAAGGGTGGTGTGTAGAATTAAACAAACCAAGCAATGCTATCACTTTTCTTTAGCAACAGGAAAAAAAAAAGTTACCATAACAATGAAGAAGAAACCTTGTGTTGTAGTCCTTAATTGCCATAACTGCTGTGAATACTTTACGTAAGTATTGACTGCTGCTTGTCCTCCATCAGGAGCTAGCTGAACGTGTAGTGACAGATCGGAGCCAGCTTCCTGTCTGATGCATACCCACAGCTAACACAGCTCTAAATGATGAGTAGCCCATATCTTGCCACCACGCTGTGTCCTGACAGAGGGGTACTGCACTGAGCGTGCAGGCACAGGTGGCCCAGGTCTGTGGGACTCAGGCAATGAGATACGAAGGTATGAAGATACTGAGCGGATGTCAGATACTTAGTTCATTAAGTGGGCAGTGCTCTTCCCAATCCTTTTGAGCCGCTAACCTTGGCTAAGCAATTGCCTGCTCTGTCTGGGTAGAAGTGACTCCAAATACACGTTTCTGCCAAGCATCTTAATTTTTCAAGAATGCTCCAGCGTGTGTTCAACCCTCACCTTTGTCCCACACTGGAAATGAAAGAGAGCAGGAAAAGAGCCTCCCACCGAAAAAAAAAAAAAAAGAGCAAACTATACATAAGAAAATGGGCTTAATTCACACAAAAAGCAAAGAGCAATTAGAATAAATGGCTAAAGAAAGGACAATAGCCTCTTCCTTTTCCTAAGCGGGCCCTTTCTATCAGCATCAGTAATGAAGAGAGAAGAATGAACCTAAATAACCGAATAAACAATGACCACAAAGCAAAGCAAAGCTTTTAACAGCACAGAAACCAAGGAGCATTTCATAAAGTATAGTACAGGTCAACTACATGGTGTTTGAATGAATAAGATAGTCACAGAATCATAGAATACCAGGTTGGAAGGGACCTCAAGGGTCATCTGGTCCAACCTTTCTTGGCAAAAGCACAGTCTAGACAAGATGGCCCAACACCCTATCCAGCTGAATGTTAAAACTGTCCAGTATTGGGGAATCCACCACTTCCCTGGGGAGATTACTCCAATGGCTGGTTGTTCTCATTGTGAAAAATTTTCCTCTTGTGTCCAGTAGGAATCTCCCAAGGAGTAACTTGTACCCATTACCCCTTGCATTTTCTGTGTGACTTCTTGTAAAATGGGAAGAAGACTCCATCTTCTTTGTAGCCACCCTTTAAATACTAGAACATAGTAATAATGCCTCCCCTGAGCCTTCTTTTCTCAAGGCTGAACAAACCCAGTTCTCTCAGCCTTTCTATGAGCCTGCTATATGAGCAGAAGGCTTCCCAGTCTTTTGATCATCTTCGTGGCCCCTCTCTGGATCCTTTACAGCCTGTCCACATCTTTTTGTATAGCGGGGACCAAAACTGAACACAGTATTCCAGGTGTGGCCTGACAAGCACTGAGTAGAGTAGGATAATGAATTCTTTACATCTGCTGGTGATGCCCTTGTTGATGCAACCCAGCATCCTGTTGGCTTTCTTTACTGCAGCAGCACACCGTTCTCTCATATTGAGCTTTTTGTCCACCAGGACCCCCAGGTCGCTTTCCACAGAGCTGGTCCCTAGCTGGGTAGATCCCAGCCTGTGCTGCACTCCTGGATTATATTTTCCCAGGTGCAAGACCTTACACTTGTCCTTGTTGAACTTCTTAAGGTTCTTGTTAGCCCACTCTTCCAGCCTATCTACGTCTTCCTGATGTCTGGCTCTCCCTTCTGAAGTGCCTGCTTCCCCACTGAGTTTGGTATCATCAGCAAACTTCACCAGGGTACACTTGATCCCATCATCCAGATCACTTGAAGATATTAAACAGTGTTGGGCCCAACATCGACCCCTGGGGGACCCTACTTGAGACAGGTTGCCAGTTTGAAAAGGAGCTGTTTACCACCACCTATCAGCCAGTTCCTCACCCGCTGCATGGACCACTTGTCTAGACCATAACACATCAGTTTCTGTAGGAGCAGGCTGTGGGAAACCTTATCGGAAGCCTTAGAGAAATCCAGGTAGACAATGTCCACCGCTCGCTCCACATCAACTGAGCAGGTTATGTTGTTGTAGAAGCCGATTAGGTTTGTCAAGCACAATTTCTCCTTGGTGAATCCGTGCTGGCTTTTCCCAATCACGTGTTTCATTTGACTTGTGGTAGCCCCCCGGAAGATTCATGCCATAACTTTTCCAGGGACTGAAGTAAGACTGATGGGCCTATAATTTCCTAGATCCTCCTTTAAGCCCTTCTGGTAGATAGGGGTGACATTAGCCTTCTTCCAGTCTTCTGGGACATCCCTTGATCTTCATGACTTCTCAAAGACTATGGAGAGTGGCTGTTAGCCATTCAATTAAAAGAGTCTTCTTCATTCTCATGGCTTATGAAGAGCAGCAGAGCCCCGAAACTGAATTATAGCTTCAGTGTTGACTTTGGGACCATAGGTTGATACCATTAATATGGATTAAATTATTCCTGCAGGTTTTTTAAACAAGTAAGAAACAGGTTTCTACATGACACAGGACTTGGCAAGCGGGGCATCACATGCGTGAACCAGTCAGGGAACCGTATTTCAAGCAACTAGAGATTGCATCAGATAGCTACATCTATCACTATGATTCCTAAGTAGGAGGTAGACACATAAACAGCAGTGGGACCCTTGAGACAGAAACACAGCTTTGATCATTAATCTTGTCATCATTCTTATGGTATAGATTGAATGCAGATAACCATGGGTTTTAATTTTACCTTGAAACAGAATGCCAAGGAAGCAGCTGGCTTTGACAGATACACTACCTACTGCTCTGCTAGAATTCATCTCTCCAGATTTGTAAAGGCTCTGACTGCTATATTTCATGACTCCTTCCTTCCTGATCACATTTTATACCCTAAATCAGGATTTCTTGCACAGAGCATGTAGACTACTATACCCACCAATGTATAAATGCAGAAGGGGCACCATCCTTAATGTCTGTAAGGGAACTTCTGTCCCATTCCAAGACAATGTTGTGAAGATTCAGTCTTCATTTAAACCCACAGATGCAGGAACATGGGTTATTGAAGTGAGAACTATCATGTTCGCAATTATGTTGGGAGTAAAATGTCCGTGTTTCTGATGTAGAAACAAAAGGATTATTCTTTAGTGATGTTAAATGAGGATTACAACTGACATGAAGCAGGAAACCTATTAAGTAACTAATGAAGAAAGAGAGAGCTTATTTCATTAGTAATGTACAGTAAGTCAGGATAATTCATTATTTTAGTGAGGTACTAGGGCAATTTCACTGTGCAGGTGCATAATATAGAGGCCAGTAAACTGGATCCTATGGCTATACATTGTACGTCACCTTAATGGACGATACATAGTCTGTACAGAATTAGAGTCAAAAGGGGAAAAGCTGTTTTTCCACATCTTGCAGGAACTTCATTGTTAAAGACTCGGTCTTCTTTTACAGCTCCCCTGCCAAGCCTCTGCAGCGTATAGCCCAAATGAGTGGCAGGGTAGGGAGCACTGGTGGGTTGGTAGGAAGAGCAAAGGAAGAGCTACTTCTGCAATATCCCTGAACTATTTGTCTTCAGGCTCTTAAGCTGATCTGTTGTTTCTGAGCTTCAAAATGTTATCTGACATGCCAACAACTATTGGAAGCAAACAAATGTATGTTTCTTGTCTGGAATTGGCAAAAAGTTGTCACAGCTACACCAGACTTGAGTCTGGTTTGCTGCACTTAACTGTACACACCATAGAGGCCTTACAGCTGGTCCATTTGGTGTAAAATGCAGTAGTCTGCTTAAAAAGGTCACAAACAGGCTCAGCCATGCTGTCATTGCCCTAGCTGAACATTGCTATGCCTGATACTGTAAAACAGCAACTGATACTGCTGCTGGGTGATTTCACTGATTAATCATTTAGAGAAAAAGCAGGGAGGGGAAGGGGGACCAGATCTGAAACCACGTTGAAATAATTTGGAGTTTGAAGTCAGCCTTCAAAAGGAAAATAAATATTTCCCTACTCCTTTCTCAGATGTGCACTCTGTATAGCTATTGCTGAAAAACTGTTGTTTTTAAATTAGATCCATGTTCGTTTGTGTTCATCTGTCTCTGCCACTATACACATTCCGCTAACCACAAAATGAGTTGTAGCAAGGTGCTCTGGGAATTGACGGAAATAAAAGTCTCCCATAATTTCACAGGAGCTCGCGCAGTTACTCCTAGATTTAAAATCATGCTTTAAAGAAGAAAAAAACCCTCTGTATTATAAAATGAGATTGCCGAATATCAGTGTGCAGGCAGGTGGAAAGAAATAACTTACAGACAGCTGTGAGCAACATGCATTTTTCTCACTAAAGAATTAATGCTGAAACATAGTGAAGGCAATATATGTATAAGAAAACCAAAGCACTGGTGACTGCAGCATGTGCTCCAAGTCAGCCATGTTATGCATTGCTAGCAGGAACAAAGAGGATTGCTGGGAAATCTGGAAAATCTGACCTGATACCTTACAAAAGATGCTGGTAAAGGCTTCTGAGCAGCAGCTAGATGTTGTCTCCTCTTCTCCTCCCACTGACCTCCCCACCTGCAGTTCCTAACCGTAGTAAAATAACAGCAAGACCTCAAGAGTCATGCTCAGCGTGTGTCCAGGGAGAACGGGAATACAGTGAAAAAGTCATATTGGTACCACAGCATAAGGTGTGTGGCAGAGAGTGCCAGTCTAGAGACAAAAGCACTGGTTTCTGTCCCAGAAGGAGCCCACCCAATGCATGGGTGCTCCTGTTTCTCAGTGCAGTCCCGCATGGCAATTTTCACAGCATACATTCAGGTAAAGGGATCAAACTTGTTTGCCTAAATTATCACCATATGCTCTATTCTGTTGGACACACCCAGTGCTGTGTTCATTGGTGGTATGAATGTATCAACACATGAAAGCATCATCATTTTTTAAGGTCTTTTTCTTAAGAAAATTCTCATCACCTTACCTGGAAACAAAAGCTTTGTATTACTATTGTTTCCAGCTGTCACTAATATGTCTCAGCAAGCTCCTGATGAGCCATGAAATATTATCACAAGATGGAAATCATATTAATGGAACTGCTTAGGTTTGCAGTGAAAAATTAGATAACCTAATTTGTACTTCAATTTCCAAGGCACCTATTTGTTAGCTAAGTAATTTACCAACATCTTTCATCATTTAAGTCCTTTTCCTCTCTGAAGATTTAATTAGTTTCTCTCTCTGTCTCACAAGCGATTTTCTTGAACCATTTCAGGCAGTCCCAACAAATGTTCCTGTGTGCACAGAGGAGAAATCAGTAACTTCCATGTCTGGTCAGTAAAAGAACGCAGCACTTTCTGATAGCTGCAAACAAGATGGGATTTAAGCCACAAATGTTTCCCAGTCAAGCATGAAAACAGCACTGGTACCCTGCTGGTAAGCAGCCCTGCAGCCCGAGATTGACCAGTGGCAGAACACATCCAGGTTCGGGCCTTTTGAAAGCGATTTGCCCTGAAGAAAGCCCATAAATAATCTAATGTGGAACAAAACCATGCATTTCACCTCTCATAATAAGCACACAGCATGATGTGAGAGAACAGCTCATACCAAATAGCTTCCAAGATGAGCTCAGCTCAGTAAGTTCCCGTTTATTTCTTTGTCTGTGGTTTCTTTTTCTATTATACATTATCCAGTTTCACTAAACTCCCTTATGAATATGTCTCTAAATTAACCTCAAGTCTACTCCTACTCACTTTTACAGAGGTCGGTGTAAACCTGCTGTTAAATTCAGTAGGGATATGTTTGGGTCCAGAATGAGTAACCTTTCCTTACTTTCCTTGTTTGCTATCTTTATTTCACCTTGGTCTAACCTTAATTACACAGTAACTTAATATTATCCTTCCTATTCACACAACCAAGTAATTGCCCTCTTTCTGTCATCTCTGCTATTTTTAACACACCCTTTGTTGTTTTTTGAATACTAATATAAACATTGATACCAATCGCAGAGTATGCAAACAGGCTACTGGGCTTGCACTTAACAGCTACTAGAGGACGACAATAACTGGGGACTTAGGGGACAAAGTGTCACCTCCTACATCTTTACATTGTACCCAGCACACCAGGCCCTCAGTGCGATGCATAATACCACCTTTGTCTAAGGGATTTTTGTTCAAGATTCCCATTGTTTTAATCTGTGAGCATCTCAGGATCCTTTATATATTGTTTCTTATCTGTGTGAGCCAAGGAAGTTATTGTTATTCCCACTTCATATTAAAGACATTACATGTAAACCGAGAAATGTGGAGCTGTTTCTTTTGACTTCAGAGCAAGAACCATTTATGTCCATTTGTATCTTTGCTTTCCACTGGAAGAAAATGTTGGTAAACACATTGAATGAAGAGTCAAAGTAAGTTTGATTATATACACCCAGCTGTGGGATTGCTTCAAATTCTGGCCCCTTCTGCTAGGCCTGCTTTGCATTTATCCACTGCACCCGTCAAACATAACAACGGTTATGTACGTTACCTCTTTTGGATCTCATCTTCAGATGCTTAACTCTCCCTTGGCAGACAGAGAAAGCTTAGGCATATAGGCATATTAGTTGCATATATTAAATTAGGACAGATAAACCATGTCTGTTCAATGATCCCTCAAGCTCATTCTCTGATGTTTGCTGGAGTCTCATGCTTAATGAGAACAGGTCATGCATGGAGTATTACTTCCATTATGCTCTTACTCAACATTCAGAGGATTTTGCTCTGTTTCCCAGAGCTGGGCATGTAAAAGTTGTTTTGGCAGAGAGTACTAATCTGCTTAAACCTTTCGTCTTGGGTAGTCTTTGTTCAGATGGTAGGAAAAACATAGAGAAGGATGAAACCAGTACTCAGGGCAGCCTGTGACCAGCACACCTGAGTTGCAGGTACAGCCTGCAGGGACTTGTCCAGACTCCACAAGAAGTTGGTGAGTGTCAGTCTACTGAGATTCATGCTGTTCTCCTGTTAACTTCTAATTCCCGCTACAAATTAAATAAAAGTGAATGGCAGCTAACAATAAATTGCAACTCAGAATCAATCTATGGTCATTATGGCAGGTATAATGCCTGATGTAGAACAAAGGATTTTGGTAAGGGCTGTAAAACCTTCTCTCCCAGGCATGCTCAAGCTCTGTACTGCCATCAACACAATTTACGGGCTATATTAGCACTCTGCTCATGAACCTCACACTCCCCAGAAACTTTTGGAATTGGGAGGGTGGGAAGATGCTCATAAAATAACAATATATTTGACATGCTGTTCAGTAGGTTCAGAAAGCAATCTGCAGAGGTCTGACTGTTGACAAGGAATGCTGTTTAAAAAAATCACAGCGACTGTCAAACTTACTCCTTCTACCGTCCAGGATACAAGGCCAATTTAAAAAAACACCTTGAACAGTAATCAATCACCCAACACATCTGACGGTCACATGAACTGTATAGCCTGGGCAAGCATTTCAAGTCCTCGGAGGCAGCTTGATGGTTCAAGCTTCAGTAACACAGGGGTAGGTAGAAAGGCTGCCAATCTGTGCAAGACAGAGGTTTCCCTACATGTCAGGTAACAGCTTTACCTCCTCCTTTTTCCTTTTGCTCCTTTCCAGTCTTCTAATACCTCAGGACTCAGTTGTGACTTTGCCTCAGTTCCCAGGGAAGGTACTGTCATGGTTTAGCCCCAGCAGGCAACTAGGACCACGCAGCCTCTCGCTCACTTCCCCAGCTGGGATGGGGAAGAGAATCAGAAGAGTAAAAGTGAGAAAACTAGTGGATTGAGGTAAAGACAGTTTAATAGGTAAAGCAAAAGCCACATGCACAGGCAAAGCAAAACAAGGAATTCATTCACTGCTTCCCATCGGCAGGCAGGTGTTCAGCCATCTCCAGGAAAGCAGAGCTCCATCACATGTAACAGTTATTTGGGAAGACAAATGCCATCGCTCTGAATGTCCCCCCCTTCCTTCTTATTCCCCCAGCTTTACATACTGAGCATGACGTCATATGGGATGGAATACTTCTGTGGCCAGTTGGGGTCAGCTGTTCCAGCTGTGTCCCCTCCCAACTTCTTGTGCCACTCCAGCCTGCTCACTGGCCAGGCGGTGTGAGGAGCAGAAAAGTCCTTGATTGCCTAGCAACATCCAAAAACACTAGTGCACTGTCACACTATTGCCATCCCAAATCCAAAACATAGCAATACACCAGCTGCTACTAAGAACGTTAACTCTATCCCAATTGAAACTACAACCGGTACTTGTCACATCTGTGTGTAAAAGACAATGCCTCTAGAAAGGCTGTTCTTCCCAACGTACTGCGTGTGATATTAGAAGGTCCTAGGGGAGTCTTCAGCCATTTCTGTTCCTCCCTGCAGGGATGTGCTACAAACGTCACATTCTTTCCTTTGTCAGCACAGAGGCTGGTGTGCTTTTGAACTAACCAAAAATAAAATACTTCCATAGCATTTCCCTCAAGTTGAAGATTCAATATCACATCCCACATTTGTTAACCTTGACAATGGCTTGCTGCATTTCATTTTCTTTCCCAGTTAGAACCATTCTTTTTCTTTCAAATTCTAAAAACAAATTTTTACCTAAGAAAATCCATTTTCATTATATAAGACATTATGTGGAAAAGGGGTATGTCCAGGGAATAAAGACAGTTCTGCATCTGAGATCATTTCACTAAAGCTAGGCAACTCACGTGAATCCCTCTCCCACTCTTGTTTGTTTGTTTGTTTGTTACTGCTTTCCTCTGAAATTTTACTGCCATCACTCATGCAGTCTCACAATACTTTCTTTGGTGCACCTGCTCTTAATCCCTTTTCCTCTCTATGGGACTCTTTCTCCCATATATCCAGCACAGGACGAAAGCTCCCTGTAGCAGAAAGCAGGAAATGCCCCAGACCTCCTGCAGTATTCCTGAATTCATCTTGCAAAGTCACATGCATAAAGCATGTTAATAAGTTCTCTTTAAACATCTTTTAAAAATGTCCTTACATGCAAGACAGAAGAAAATGTATCGTCGTACACTAGGCCCAGAAGAATTGATGCCAGTGACTTGTAGATTTTTGGAAAAAGTCCATTTCTCTTTCCCTTTTCTTTATTATATTCCCTCTGAGACACATGTACAAAGCTCATTCTCTTTAACTGTCTCCTTGCAGTCTTGGAAACACTTTTTCTCAGTCCTCTCACAGTTCCTGATGTATGAGCATCTGACAGGATTCTCAACACACCTGCTCCAGCAAAAAAAAAATTATTTCTTCACAGGGGGAGATTTGTTCTTAGCTATTTCAGATTGCAGCCTCAGCTAAGCTCTGTATAACACTCAGAAATAAAACAATTTTTTAAAAGCAGGGCGGGCAGGGAAGAAAGCTGTACCTCCACCCTTTGGGACATACCTTCATTTCATTCTAGGTCAGTATTCTGACCTGGACATAACTCTCCACCTTTCACTTCCTCTTTGCCTTAGCAACGTGTCCAATATATTACAGCACTATTTTTCATCTTTCCTTTAGCTACAAAAGGTTGTCCTTTCTCTGAAAGGTCATCAGCTTTTACTAGCAGTTATCTCAGAACAATAGCGAAACCAGAGCAGTATTTTTTTATACCTATGATGCAAAATTCTCATTCTAAGATGCAATGCCTAAAACCCATGTGACTTCAATATACCGTGCCCTCATGATATTTTCTGAAGTTATTGTGTGGCAGGAAAGTCTATCCACTCCTAGACAGCGAAAGATATGCCCACATACGTGTGCACATATACTTGCTTTTAGATAAATTCATTACATTTTACTTTCCTTCTAAAATACAACAGCCTTCATGTCTGCTCTGCTCTTGCTGGGCTAATGCTTGTTGCCAGAAACTTGAAGTAAGCACAGTTCAATCCAATTTTCACAAACAGAAAGGTCAAGATCTGCTTTTTGGCACACAGGTGGCACTGCAGCTACCACAGACATTGCTGCCGAAAAGGGATAGGGCTTTGCTCTGACACAGGCTGTAGGAAAGGGCAAGAATAGCAGCTTTCCAACAGCACACCGTTTCTCCACAGCTGAAAGGCCAGTTGTGCTTATTAAGACAGCTGAATCTCCCAAGGAAAGGTATTTGAAAAAGTGTATACCTGCCCAATTTCTAACAAGGTTGACCAGTTTTATTCCAGTACTCCAGTTTTATTCTGGCACAAACCAGTGCTTTATTCTTGCATATGTATCCAATACTGACATATTGGAGGATGTGGAGGGCAGGTGTCAATCTCATGTGAAGATGCTTAGCCATGATTTGCTTGTCTCTAATATATGATTATATTATCATGTGAAATCTCGCAGTATCCACAGAAAAAAATTCCAAAACTGACCTTTCACAGCTCACTTGGCAGGAACAGGTACAGGGAAGGAACCAGGCGCGTCGCTGAGTTGTGGTTTCTACCATCATATGTACAGCATGGTTATTCAGAGGGGTATGTACAGCCTTTTGACCTGGAATACCTATAGGGCCTTGTTCCTACTTTTCCTATAGCTCTTCCGATTTGCAGAAAAATCTAAATTGCTCCTGGGGGTGGTATAAACTGTATCCAGAAAGTGTTATTTGTAGCAGCCACAGGTTCTTAGCTGTTGAGCAAAATAGAACCACTCTCTTGGTTTTGTCTGTATTCTGCATATGTCCCAGCTCCACCTTATTGGGCCCACATGAGACTTTCTGTTTAGGGTGCCTGGGCACGATATTCTCATCCCACAGAGATCCATCAACAAGAAATCTGTCATTAGCTTGGTATTGATTTTCAGCTCATAATAAAAGAGAAACGAACATTGCTATCATTTCTCAAGAAATGTCATAAAGCCAATGGTAATTTTGACATGTGTAAGGCCATGCACTCTTAAAACACTGCATTTATCGAACACTGAAAGCCATCAGGCTCTATTTTACCAGGCAGATGCATGTGTTTAGAAGACTGCAGGACTTTCAAGGTAGCTTTATACATTAATATTTTGCAAACTGAACTTCCAAAGCTTCTGCACAATTCTGTGTTTTATGAACAGTTCAGGAAATTAAAAGCCAAAAGAAAATGATCTTTGAACAAGAATTTCCAAGTGTAAGGACCTTCAGAAAGAATGAATTACATGGTACCTTCAGAAACCAGAATGAAATTTCCATTCTTTATCTGGGTACCAGCCCAATTTCTGCAGCTGTATAGTAGTGGCTACTAGAAAGTATCTCAGGCAGCTAAATAGTGAATTTCCATCCTCCCTTAAGTTCAAAAAGATAATTATTCATAACATTACAGGTGCTTTTTGAAAGCCTCTCTTTTCAATCTTCATGAATTACGCCCAAGAACATTAACAGGCTTGAGTTTCACAACAGGTTCTTTTCCTAACTCTGCATTTCAGGAGACAATTTTCTGTGAGGTAAGGTCAAATTCCTTAGCCTACACATGAAAGTTTCCAATAAGAAAAGATCCTAACATTAGTGGGAACACAGAGAACTGCATGACCTTTTAGAAAAGAAATAGCTTTCTGAGACGAATGCAAACATAAATGTCTCAAGATTTGGTGCAATTTGCACATACAAATCAGGTTGGCAACAGAGACGCCAACTTTTTTGTAGGTATATCCTTCTCCTTTATGAATAAACATCTCTCATTGTAGTGTTTCATCTTTAGTACTCAGCAGGCCAAAGCATCTTTCAAGTAATGTGAGGTTTTCTGTTTTTTCATTAAAAATATCCAAAGTTTCAAAAATAGGATGAAAAATAAATATTAAAATATCCTTCTGGGTTTTTTTTTTTTTGCATAATGGAAATCCTGTTCTCTGTCTACTGTAAAAAATATCAAATGTCTTCATGAAAAACAGCTTTCTTCAGAAGAAAAATTTGCATTGCTCCTCTATTCTTTTCTCTCTTCCATTATTTTGCAGGGGCAAGATAAAACTTTATCATGTTGCTAGGTAAGTAGGTGCTTGCCCAGGTAGTGGGCAAGAATTAATGGTGTTGTGGAACCTCCTGTAAAACCTAAAAAACTTTTACAACTTTTTCCTCATTTACATTGATTAGAAATACCAAGAACTGGTACCAGTGGTGTGGTTTCAGAAGAATACGACACAGAAATTTCTCCTCTATGGTTTTGACTAGAGCACTGCAAGCAGTGTTATACTGGCTCCAGTACACCTCATTTTATTTTGGCCACAAATGCATCAAAATGTAACCATCTAGTCTGAGAGAAAAGAGGGAGAAGAAGATAATTCAGCCTTCCTGAAATAAACAGCTAATTTTCTTATTCCATGGAGTAAATTCCAATAAGACCTCCAGAGGCAAATCTGTCAGATATCGATGTTAGAAATCTGCCTCACTCCTCTAGCACAGGGAGCTGGGGGAAGTACTGGATAACTGCTTGGAATCCAGCCCTCCTCCAGGGAGAGGTGACCCATGGAGCAGCACTGCAGGACAGTGACAGATGTCTCCCCCACATCTACTCAACACACCTTTCACAACTCAGGCAAGAAGAGTGCTGCCTGGTTCTTAGGCCTTTCCTCAGGTTGCAAAGGTTTGATGCTGTATCTACCCTCTTAGACAGACATCCACACTAGTCATCTACGTCCAACCTCCATGAAAGCTGGACCCAGGAATGCAAGAGGTATGGGCCAGAAAGTGAGTAGATCAAAGGAAGTTTGACTCTCACCTGTGACGGGCAAAAGGGGATACAGAACCCATTCCCTGAAATGTGCAGGCATTTTATAGTAGAGCAGCATCAGTTTGTGTTTTTAAGCAACTGAAGGAGCTCTAGGAGACACCAGAATCAAAGACTTTCCTTCTGCCCAGCGGAGTGTCCTAACCCTCAAGTTAAAGACAAGCTGGCTATTCTCCTTCAGCTGTCATGATGTTTGCTCCTTTAAGCACACCGCAGCACAATGTTAACAGAAAGCATAAAGAATGCTCTTTGGAAGGCAGTGAAGAGATCACTGGCTAGGGCATCTCCCTGAAACATGTGCTGAGGCACTAGCCAACTCCCAAGAGAACTCTTACCAGATGTTATTATACAAAAAGTGGATACCCTTATTGCCAGTAATAGTCATAGCTGTAAGTATCTTCTCCAAAGGACTATCTACCCATATCTGACTGAGACAGTAGTCTATAACTGGACACTTCAAAGCATGCATAGGTGCCTCATCAGAACCATTTAGGAAACTTTCAGAACAAGAAGAAAAGCACCTTATGAATTTATGAATCTAGAGTTTTTCTAAAGACATTCAAAGGCAAGTCTGTCTGTCTCTGTCCACTGATGAATAGATGAGAAATACCAGATATCTGCACCAAAATCACTGCAGAAATGTTCATGAGCTTTACTACTGTCAGAGTTTTAGGAAGTTTTTTTTGTGTCTTGGTCACAATTCAGCACAATTTATGCAGACTGCCTCCTACTACTGGGTCCTGGACCCTCTGGTTCAACAAGAACGTTAGGTGAATTCTGCTGCAAATCCACTGTAATTCTCTGCTGCTCCATCACAGTCTGGAATGATGTGATCATGGCTGTAAAATCATTTCTAAATCTCACTGGGGACAACATTTTAAGAATGGAATTTAAAATATATAAAACCACATATACACACATGCATACACATTTACAAACCTGTACAGTGACCACCAATATTTACAAGCAACACCCAGAGCACTGGCATTTCAAACGGCAGTGCAAGTTCAGCCTGTCTCTAGACTGACATCTCAAGAAGGAATTACTCCGCTTCTGGCATGCCAAGGAGAATAGGCTAGCAAAATAAAGACAGATGCCAGCGGATTAAATATCACCCAGTTCTAACACTGTCTTACAGCACAGATGTTACTGAGTTCTTGTCTACATTTGCTTTTGGTTTTTCTAGAGCTTGATTCTGTATTCAGTGCCATCTGGCACACACAAGCTGCTCAAGGCAAAGCAAGTGACCACTTACAGAAGCCAGAAAGAGGGAAAAACCTTTCCCCTAAGAAAAAACTCACTTAGACAAATGAGAAGATAGACTCAAGAAGGAGTAGGCACAGCCAACATAGTTTGTCCAACGTACGGCCAGCTTTGGAGAGAAAAGTAGCTTCCATCATCCTCTGAAGAAGATCCACAAAGGATCAGCCATTGCTCCCAACATGATGCAGTGGGTGCACTGGTGCATTCATGCTTTGGTGGCATTGAGTCTAGTGGCACTGATGTCTTGGGTTGGCGTGGCCTGTCCATGTGCTTACAGCTAATTCAGGCAGAGGTGGAGAATTTTCCCCCTGGCATGATGAGAGTGCTGGGAGAAGATTTTTGCCCAGACTTGCAAGGTGGGGAAACTCTACTTGCCGGGATCACCTAATATTTCACCAAGGCCGTTCCTGTCATTGCAAGAGCCTGGGACTTTGTCCTTGACCTGTTCCTAAAGGACAGCTTAGTTGTGATTTCTTTTTTTTTTCCTTTTGTATTGTGGTCCAGGTCATAAACTTGTAAAGAATTTGGGGAAATGTTTTGTGGCCTGTTATAGGTTGAACAGATGTTTCTTGATTAGATATTTGTTCATGATTCTCTATAATTTCTTGGGACTGGATTCAAGGACTAGGAAGCCCCATAAATTTCGTTTGTGCTTCCTACTCCTTGGTGCCCGATTGGCAGACCTCCCATAGAGCAATCCCACAGTCTGCAGAGCAAGTGTTACACTATCCTCAGGCTTAAAGCAACCCCTTAAAGATTTTTTCCAGGAGGAAAATGGCTGCAGGCTACATCTGATCTCACCTCCCAGAAAAAATCATTATGCAGGCCATGGAGTCCTGAGACCTCAGATAGCACACTTTCTAAAATAATTCCATAATTCTCGTCCTTCTCCACCTTGATGTTCATACCTCACGAGTGCTGCTGCAGATCGTGTTCTTGCTACTGACTGAAAGAAATGGATCAGTCCATCCCTGTGTCATTCAGGCCCCTGGAAGAGTCACAGGCAATACCCTTCGAAGTGTCTGAATAATGAACACAATAGTTTGAGGGCTTCTGAGTAGGAAGATGAAATAATATTTCAGCAACAACTGTATAGTATTCAGCAAATAGCAGATTTCAATCCTGGACCATCTAAGGGAAGGGAAAAAAAAAAAAGAAAGCAACAGATGTAATATTGGATAATAATGATTCAGAATTATTTAATGCATTGTTTTGACAGACTTCACATCATAAAAGTAAAAGCAGACCTTCTTAATAATAAAATATAGATAGAGACAGAAACACAGCAGAGCAACAAGGAACATAATGGAAGATACTTGAAGCTATTTTGACATTTTTTTTCTTTTTAAACAATAGAATTTACGTAAATTTGTAAACTAACCTGAATATATTCATGAGATGTGGGAAAACAACAAGAAATATGGTTAAACTAAAGGCTAAACTAACTCTTTCAACAACTTAACTCCAGCACTAGTAGAACAAGGACATGAAAATTACTGTATAGCAAATATCAACTAATGGCTATCATGACATCATCAGTGTCAGTGGACAGCGTCCCTTTGACTTTTGTAGATGAAGATATATTTGACTAGCTGTGGGATGCTAGTGTACTGTTTTTACTAGAAAATAAATTTATTTATATGTAAACATGATTGCTGTGAAAAACGTTGGAACCTGAAATAAGGCTTTCTGAACAGAAGACTAAATGTAAAAAAACCTACAAACTCAAGGTGACTTGAGTCAGCTAACTTTTATATCTCAAACTGTGAGTCATCCTAAGTACCTCCTGTTTAACATCCAAATTCAGAAGACATCCCAACATACACATCTAAAAGTCCATAACTGCCTAAACCGCCCATCTTGCAGATCTTCAGGATTTACCATGCTGTCCACTGAATCCTCCACTTCTCATGCCAGCCTGCCAGTACCTGCCCCACTGCATAGGGAGCCCTTAATGTCACTCAACTCATGTTGATTATCCTAGCCCATGGCTGGAGAACCTACACTGCTGGGGAAAAAGGAGCAACCGGGATCCCCTACAAATACAAAAGTATATATTTATCCCACCCTTGAGCTTATCCAAGTATAGGAAAGGACAGGCAGGAGTTGCAGTCTGTTTGACTGGAGCCAGTAACATTACGGTGGGAGTTAGGAAAGATGGGCACGAGAAAAAAATAGGATGGTTAATAGGGATATTAGTGAGCAATAACAGGAGTTTGGCCAGGGAAAGCTTGAGCAGATATGAACAAGGAAGGGTCAATAAAAGAATGACCTGAGCTACAGAACCAGGAGGGGCAAGAGGCAGACAGGGAACAGGCAAGCAGAAATGCATGCAGGTGAGGACAAAGGCAGATCTGGATAGGAAGCCACCATAATCTTGTCAAATTCATACGAGAGCAAGGGTGACTTCAGAGGAGCTGTGGGTACACGTCTGAGAAGACAGTAAAATGTGCAACATCCACATGTCTGTGCTCCAGATTCCATGGTTTTGTATACATGGCCCACAACAAGCAGCGTTGCCTCAAACTGATGCCAGACATTTTTTATTTTGGAGATAGGCTGTGCCCAGAGAGGGCATTGATATTAACACCATGCTTACAGTTTGCATGAACACTATGCTTAGTACATTAACAGCTGTTTTCCCCTGCAGATCTGTTCTCTAACTTAAGTCATTTTACTGTTTCCAGGATCAAGATAGAGGTGTGGATGTTTTTGGACAGTACATGAAACAGTTTAGCAAGTTCTCAATCAGTTCAGAGATCCAAAGTGACTATAGTGGCTGTACTATGTGGCTTGAAGAGATGAACCCAGAACTCTGGAAGGGCCAGTGAAAGCAAAATTTGGATATCATGAAGGTGGCTGACCTAGCAGTAAAGGGAGAAGTGAGCAGGAAATTAAGTCAATCTAAGTTAAAAATGCAAAGTAGAAATGTCTCTGATATGAAATAAAGGACAGGAAAAGCTAACAAATGGAAGGAAAGCAAAATACAGGTTCCATAGGGATGTCTTTTAAAACAATTTCTGTAGCTGCCGTTCTGGGTTCAAAGCAGCCCACCCTAAGCAGCAACAGAGAGAGGACTGAGAAGTGCTGGACTGGAAAGGATTTGAGAGCTTGCAACTTTTCCCATCATTTTCAGACTTTCCCATATCTCAGAAGAGGGCACTGTGGGATGGGGAGCTACTAAACATGAGAAAATTCAACCGAGTTCTCAACAGGAATTGCTATCACCATGTAATTTGCAATTAATTACTTCTTTTGTTTTTATCCAGAGAACCGTGTGTGATCTATTTGCTCAAATGCATGAGCATTCAAAAGCAGAGCTTACTCATTCTCTGATGTTAGAGGAAATTCTCTACCCTTTTGACATCTCACCATCCCCAACCACAGAGAGGTTTACAACTGCTGAGGCGTTTTATTCCCAAGGGGAACACCTTTTCATTTTTATTTTTTTGCACTTTATTTCTTATTAACAACATACAAAGAAAGTGGTCTTTATCCTTGCTGAGACATAATGTCTCTTTAGCAATTAAGGTGAAAGTAGGTGAACTCTCAGAACAGATGAATACCAGATATAGTACATGGACAATTAAACCCAAATTACATGAATTCTACATTTTCATGGGTAACACAAATATTGTACCTGCTTCCCTATTGCCTTGCTGTTTATGTAGCTATTTACACCTGTACTGCATGGATCTAAACTGCAGTCATTCTGAAATGTAGATGCCTGGTTTTGTATATGCATGTGTATTTTATACTTTCTGTCCATAAATGTAAATGAATGCACAGTAGCAAAAAGCAGTAGTAAATCTGTTGCTGGGTTTTTCCTCTGTGTTTTTTCCTGGACTGAATCAATTACAAAGCTAGTCAGCTCCTGACGAAGCAAATTTCCACTGCTGATAAGCTGAAACTAAATATTTTGTAGAAACATGGTAATTTCAGTGAGCATTTGTTTGGGTAGGGAAACATTTTATTTTTGTTTTAAAATTGATTTTTCATTTCATTTTATTTGTAGTGTTGTAGAATGTTTTATTACATCCTGTGGCACTGTAAAAATTAATAACATAAATATTCACCTGAAGCATGTCAATCAAGAGGAAACAAATGCTGAAGACTGCAGTGTTCCACAGAAACTTAAAATTTTGGGATGTTTATTCCATTTCAGAATGGAAGATTAATATCAATAACAAAATTGGGAGAAAGTTATGCTGATTTAGAACTAGTCAGGTCTAGTTACTATCCACCAGAAACTACTAGGACCCCTCCAAAATATGAATTATTTGGTCCTTCTGATATTTTGGGGTCTTCAGCAGTTCTTTCACTATCTCTGTTCTGTTTCTAAAACATTACATTTCTTTTGGCTTTCTGATCTCTGGAATTGATGTTCTACTCATTTCTGGCTTGCCAGCTTCTTATTCTTCTTTTTTTTTTTTTATTTCTCCCTCCCATCTAATTTTTAATCTCTGATAAATCCAGCTTGGATTTCTTTCATTTATTTTCTATCCATTTTGACCTGTCTGTCATCTTACTTCCATCCTAGCCCACAAAAAGTGACTGTTTCTTTGAACAGTTAAGTCACAATTATATCCTACCTACTTATCCTGTAGCCATACAGTCATATAGAAGCACATATCTATAGCAGTTTTGTGGGACCACTGCTCTCCCCAGAGTCCTCCTCATTAGTCCAACCCTGTCGCTCCCCACTCTGGCCTTGCCCAGGTTTGTTTCCCAGTAAAACAGTGAAGGAGCGACCGAGGTGCTGAGCATCTGGGTCCATCTCCAGCACATAACCAGGAAGACTGCAAAGATTTTTAAGTGCTGGTTGCATCCAGACAGTTAGACAAAGCCATAATGCCAATTCCTAATATTTCAGTTCTTGGACCAGAGGCCAGACCCAGGTAATGGGCATGTGTGGCAGACAGAGGAGCTGTAGACACCATAAAAATGTATCCACTAGCCCCAGTGAGATGAGTTTTTTGGTGGTGCACTCATGCTCCTTGCTCCTTCCTCACCATCAGGCTTGTGAAGGATCAGTACCAGTGTCTGATCCATGGGGCATGATGCCACATCCAGCCTCCCAGAGCTGACAGGCAAAAGATCACGCAGTTTCTGGATCCCAATAAAGGAAGTGTCCGGTTGTTTGACACTGGCCCAAGAGGCAGCTTCAGAGCTTGGAGAAGTGCAGCGGTGTCTGTGAGGTGGCCTCTCAGGGCAAGCACTTCGGTACTCTGGGGCAAGGGCAGTAGATAAGCAAGGCATGAACTGGGAGGGGGAGGGCTCAGTTAGTTGTTTGTTAACGCACAGCAACAGCCACAGCTCACTTCAGATCCTGCTGCCTCTCCACAGAAGCTTCCCTGAGGATGAATGTTAAAATTGCAAAAAAATTGTTCTTGAGTTTTACTGAAACTGGGGAGCTCATATGATAGTATAAGTGTGTAATGAATGCTATAATTAAGGCTGAGGACTGCTGCTGCTTTGGATAATTTATGGGAATTTCTTGCATGGAGCTGTTTTTTGGAGCAAAGTGGACAAAGCTTAATCACACTTCATATTAGGGTCTCATTTATAAACGCTTAAGAAAGAATTAATAAATGATTAAGAGGTGTTCTAGTGAACGTTCAAATAATGTTTAAACCAGTAGGTCAATAGGGGTTAGATTTACATGATGTATAAGTCCAAAACCACAGGCTAGCTTCTATCTCAATTAGCTTTTATTTAAATTTCTCCAGATGCTTGCATTCCTACCCATAAAATTCCCCCAGTGTGTGATTTCTGCCAGTAGGTACGCCGACTGTCACGTACGCCTTGACAGACCCGATCATCTCAGCGTAGCTCAGGTCTGCGCAGGAGCAAGAGTGACAGTCTGCCAGATTTCAGCTGCAGCAGCAGCTCACCTGGAAACCATCCTCAGGCTCCTTCTAAGCCTCTATCAAAGAGCAGAGCCTGCTCCGACCTTGTAACCCAGTCAGCAGAGTACTTACTTGGGATGCAAGCAGACCGGTTGACTTCCTACTCCTGTGGGAAGCAAAGCTACCCTGCAAACCCAGCCCCAAGGGACACTGGTGGAGGAAGAGCTGCCTTCTGCCTCAGGAGGAGAGGCCTGCAGGGTGGAGAGGTGACCAGCCCTCTCCAGAGGACTGGGGCATCTGGGAAAGGGGGTTCAGCTCTGAGGCTCAGGAGAAGGCATGGCAATACAAAAGGGAAAGCAAGCCCAGGAATTTGATGTGAAGGCAGCAGCCAAAGAAGACAGTGACAGGACCGCAGCCAGAGCTATTTGCGATGCTTCAGTCCCAGCTAAATTCCATGTTAGATGCAGGAATCATCTAACTTAGCTCTAGCCAGGCAAACTGAGGCATCTCTTCAGTCCATGAAGAGCACTGGGCCTCTTTGAAAGGACATCCACCCCTTCTTAACCTACATCTTCACTATTCTCCAGATCAAACAGTCTACATTTACTGTGAAGTAGAATACAAGGCTTGTTCCTGGCCTGATCTGTACTTGATATTTAATCATTAGGCTGTTACACTGAGGAACACGAACCACAGAATTGCAGGCAGTGTCACTTTTTAGACAGCGGTGCTAGGTTACGCTTTGCAGAAGTAAATCATTAGTAGTCTCCATCTAATTATCTGCATCTTGCTAAGCAATCTCCACATTAAATGCCTTTGATCAGATCTTTAGATGGTTTAATTAGCAGACTTCAGGAGCCCATGTCAGTCGTAAGATCTAAAATTCTGCCCTTTACTGATCATTAATAAATACAGTCTTCCTCCATCACACCAGTGTTGTCCTTCACTGCACGGAAGGAAATGAAGCTAAGCCATTCTAACCTACACGCATTTATTAATCAGCATCTTTTCTGTTGCATGTTTTTTGTCTGTGTTAGTTGGCATTAAAAATAAATATTTAACCAATGTCAGGAAAGGCGCCAGAGACATAATAAATATGATCTTCCACAACCATAAGTCTACATTCCTAAGCCTGCCTCTCCCATCTCTATACTCTCACATAGTGTGTTTTATGAGTTGGAAATGTTCCAGGCCGGTATTTTGGATCTTGTTCTCTGGAAGATGAATTTTCTGTCTCTGGGTGACACCAAACAGAATGACACTCTATTGGATGCTAGAGTTTCAACCTGAAGTCGCCCAAAAGTGGGATTTGGAGGAAGATAGATACTGCTGTGGAAATGGTCACTCCAGCTAACGCGAGTACTTAATCTGTGTTTGACAGTTAAACCCACAGAAGTTTAATCTCCCCCCTTCCATAGGCTATTGAGAGAGTTTAAGCTTCTGAACTTGATCCCTTCAGACCACATCCAAAGTGTGGGACCCTGGAACACCTACCAGGGTGTGCTCACAGCCAAGGCGAGCTCCATTGTGGCCACATGGCAATGCAGGAGACCCCAGAGCAAATCAATCCCCCTTCAACCATCTTCTGGTTTTGCAGTAAGAGAGCTCAGGCAGGCAGCAGGGGAGCTGCCATCCTCTCCTGCAGATCCCACGACCTTGACAACAGGGCATCAGACCTCTAGAGAGAGCCTGCCTCACAGGTTAATCTGAGTCACCCCTAAATTAAATCCCTGGCATTGTGCAACAGAGATGTTTGAGAACCCCATCCTGCTTCCTGCCTATAGTTTCTTTTTATCCTGGTGTTCCCTCTGGAATTGCACACTGTCACCAATATTTTTTTGTTTTGTTAAATAAGATTTAAATCAATAGGCCTATTATTCCCTTTGTGCTTGTTCATTAGACAGTGTGGGAAGTTACAGCACACTAGTGAAATCACAGTCAGAAACAGATTTGTGTCTGCAGATTTTATCAACATATATAAAACTGACATTCAAAAGTGTGTCTAACTCTTTTATTACCAAAATTTACTTATCTTCTCCCTCCCTCCCACATCCAACAACAACAACTGGGAAGGAGTTTTCTTAGTCAAACAACATTTGACACTCCAAAGTGCAAAATGAGTTTGTGAATGATACTAATTTACCCAACAGTCACTGCTCAGGCAGTTTTACTTGCCAAGGAAGTGTGACAAAGAAAATGCAATTGTTCAGGGAATTGTGCAAGCAATAAAATGTTATTTTACTGTACTTAAAGAGAATTAACAAGAGCAGGCATAGAATAGTTACATTGATGTTTTTAAAATTACCTAAGTGCAATAAGTGAAAAAGGATTGAGGTCGAGAAAAGAAGGACTCTTTAAATGTGATTACTCTGATGAGTAGTTTTGTTCTTCAGCCCATTTGTTTTGGATAAAATGTCTGTATCTGCATCTCTCTGTGTTTTGCTTTCCCATATTACATAGGTACACTAGCAATTCTCTAGACCCATTTGCCAGGACAATATGTTTTGGTGGATGGAAGACACACCAGAGTCCTGCTTTTTAAAATGCACTGTTCAGCTCAACAGGGTAGTGCCCAGACTTCCAACATCTGGAGCCCTCTGCCTCACCAGAGTTTTCAGCCCCAAGACAGGCTTTTTGTTTCCCGATAAAGTGCATACAAGGAAAGGAAAATCCAGACACTGAAGCGCAGCCAGAGAGTGTGCCAACCATGTATCAGTGAGGATGATGCCTGCCAGGGGCTGAGCCCGTGCCTGCTCCTGTTTAGTTCAACAGGCAATGCCTCCAGCACCACCTGGGCGTACAGCTGAACAACTCTCTTCCGTACTTCCATGCCTGTCAATGCTGTTCTGACACTGCACCCACCTCTCCTGATATCAGCTAACCATTAAATGTCCCAGATGCCCACATTCTGGCAGGAAAAACCTGTGATCTACTGGCCCAACAGCTGAACCACATTAATATAAGCTCTTAGCTTGGAAGAAATTCATCTTCAATTTAGGTGAAGGAATTTGAGACTGCACCAGAACTTGCTTTTAATGTGTAATTTTAATGTATTTTACCCCTTTCCTTCCATCTCTAATGATGATACAAACAGTAAATATCTTCAAAAGTTGGACTGGTCGAAGGATAAGTTTTAAAAGGTAAATCTGCTTGCCTATCTTGTCCTCTTTTCCTTCACTGGGCATATCCTTAAATCACTTCAGGTGGTCCACATCAGTGAGTTTATGCTAGGTATTACTGAATTTTCTATTTGCAAAGCCAAAGTGATTCTTCAGCATGTAATAACCAGTCTTTTGTGTAGAAAGCAGCCAGGAGCCATTTTGGTGGGTGAAAGAAATGAACTGCTTTTGTAACTAAGAAGGGCAAAAAAGAAAAAAGGCATGACCTCTGCATTCTGATTTTCCTAAACCTGAAAGGCTGCCTGCTGATTCCAGGTAGCAGCCAGATCTCACAGTCTGGACAAATATATTCTCTTTTAAGTGATTGTCTCTGAGAAAGGACAAAATGCTCCAACTCTTTAACAACATATATATATATATATATATGTAATATATATATAAATATATATACATAATCCCCTGATAGAGTAGAAATGTCAGCTATAATTTTCTAGGTACTTCATATATGGCAGAATGCTGGACACCTCGTCTCTTTCAGACAAGACAGAGCAGTTAACCTACTATTTGCAGAAGAGTCTTTACCTCTGCACTCTCTTTGTAGGCCCTCTGATATCGTAGATCTTGGTACAATCATCTAAAACACACAGCTACAACCACACACTATATCCCTGACGTGTGTCCTAGCTGCTGAATTCTGATTTGCCTCATGAATTGCAATCAGTATTGAAGGATTCGTTACAGAGAATACAGAGCTCCTTGGGCTTTGTATTGATGGCACAAGTGCTTCACCTCCTCAGGGACTTTCTCATCTTTCAAAGCCTCCAGTTTCTCCCCAAGAAAGAGATGCACATAAAGGTATAAGTAGTTCCTCAGTTCCGTTCCCATTACTGTTCATTTTGGCAATCTTTCCTCACCTGAAGCCACACTGGAAAACGTCTCTACCCACCAGCTCCAGTAACAGCTCGGTGTTTTTGGAGAAGCATCAGAATATATCCTCGCCTTCTCATTGTAGTGTTTCTTCTCAACCTTTCCTTTGGGAGCTATGCTGGGTCTGGCTGTGGTGGAGTTCACAGCAGTCCATATGGTGATGTGCTCCACAGCCAGGGTTCAAGGCATTGCACTGAGGTGGCAATCTCCCCAGGAGGTATGGATTTGCATCCCACTCCTGAAAGACATCTCTCTCTTGACCTCTTTTCCCATGGATGCAGGGTACCAGGCTGCCAGATGCACACAGTACCAGGCACTGGTGGGCACCTGTGACAGGGCATCCTAATGCCATATGAGTATGGGGGCTAGAGTGCTGTACTGCACATGCTAGGACTCCAATATGAACTGGAGTCAGAGGAAATCTCGGTCCCTTTGGCAGCAGAGTGCAGGCCACAGTTTGCTCTTACATGGAGAGCTGTCCAATATGCATGGAATCAACTGCCCTAGGGGTGGAAGCACAGCCCTACCATTTGTCATGGACGGAAACATACTGCACTGGAACAGGGTGATGCCCCTAAACATTTGCAATACATCAACGACATCACTTTGTGGGGCAACACAGCAGAGGAAATGTTTGAGAAAGCAAAAGGAATAATCCAGATCTTTCTGAAAATTGGTTTTGTCATAAAATAAAGCAAGATCAAAGGACCTGCACAAGAGATCTGGTTGTTGGAAATAAAATTATAAGGTGGACATCATTACACCCCTATGGATGTGTGAACCATAAGATATCAACTATGTGCCCACCAGCTTACATCCAAGATGCACAACCTTCTCTAGGTATTGTAGGTTTCTGGAGAATGCATCTTCTGAGTTACAGTCAGCTTGTGAGCCTTCTCTGTCAAGCAACACCAAAGAAGAACACATAGCTCCTGCAACAGCTCTTGGGCCTAGACCAGCTTTGAGACAAGTGGTCTACATTACAGCCATGGAACATGGTCTTCCCTGGAGCCTTTGACAGAAGACACGACAAGAAACATGAAGTCAACCTCTATGGCTTTGAAGCCAGGAGTATTTAGGAACTGAGGCCCACTACACCCCAAATGAAAAATAAAAGTGATTCTAGCAGCATATGAGGGGGTTCAAGCTGCTTTAGAAGTTGTTGAAGCACAGCTCTTCTTGGCATCTTGACTGCTATGTTGCACTGGATGTTGAAAGGAAGGGTTCCCTCGACACATCATGTGACCAATGCTACTTGGAATACATGGGTAACATTGATCATACAAGGGGCTCAGATGGGGAATCCCAACCACCCAGGAATCCTGGAAGAGATCATGGACTGGACAGAAGGCAAAGATTTCAGAGCATCACTGAAGAAGGTTACTCCTGCCAAAGAGGCACCACCATACAACGGATTATCTGAAAGTGAAAGGCACTGTGCTCTGTTTACCAACAGATCCTGTCATATTATAGGAAGCCATTGGAAGTAGAAAGCTGCTGTGTGGAGTCCCACATGACAAGTCATCAAAGCTGCCAAAGGAGAAGGTGAGTCAAGTCAGTTTGCAGAAGTGAAAGCCATCCAGCTGGGCTTAGAGAAAAGTGGCCAGTACTCTACCCCTATACTGAGCTTACAAACCCAGGAACTGCATCACCGAAGAACGTCAAAACAATGAACAGATAGACCAGGCTGCCAAAGTTGAAGTGGCTCCAGCGGACCTGTGCTGGGAACATAAGGGTGGGCCCAGTGAGCCCATGAAACATTGGGACATCTAGGGAGAGAAGCAACATACAGTTGGGCTCATGATCGAGGTGTGGACCTGACCTTTGAGGCCATCACACAAGTCACCCATGAACGCAAAACATGTGCCACGATCAAGTGAGCCATGTGAGTAAAGTCTCCCTGGAATAGAGGGCTGTGGCTGGGTTATCAGTATGGCAAGGTATGGCAGACTGACTACACTGTATCACTGCCACAAACCCACTAAAGTAAGCACTACGTGCTCACCATGGTGGACACAAACACTGGTTGGCTGGAAACATACTCTATAAACATGCCACTGCCCAAAACACCAGTTTGGGTCTTAAAAATCAGGTTCTGTGGCAACACAGTACCCCAGAAAAAAACTGAGTCAAACATCAGGACTCATTTCCAAAATAACCTCATAGACTCCTGGGCTGAGAAACACAGCATTGATTGGGTGTATCACATCCCCTACCACCCACAAGCCTCCAGAAAGATTGAATGGCATAATGGGCTGTTAAAGACGATGCTGGGAGTATTGGGCACCAGGAAATAAAAGCACTTGGATGTAAATTTAGCAGAAGCCACTTTGCTGGTTAACAACAGAAGATCTGCTAACCATCCTAGTACTACCCAAATAAAGTCCCTACGTACTGGGGGAGGAGATAAGGTCCCCACAGAACACATAGGGAAATGGCTGGAAAAGGTAGCGTGGGTCGCTCCTCACTTAGGAAAAGGCAAGCCCATTCATGGGACTGTGTTCATTCAAGGACCTGCGTGCACTTGATGGGTAATGAGGAAGGATGGGGAATATCCAGCGTGCACCTCAAGGAGATTTAACCGTGAGGGAAAATAATGCATGATTTGAACTGTATAGGAAGCTCTATAGCAGGAAACACTTGAACTGACAGAGAATGAACCTCACAAGGAACTGGACGAGTGCAGCAGTGTCCCAACTCAAGCTGGCCTTAATACCCAACAATCCAACACACTGCTTCTCCTGTCCTGAGTGATCACCTTGACAGATGGGACCCAAGTCATCAAATGTTTTTATGGACATTTGAGGGGACAGTGACATGGTTTGGGGGAATAATATCTGTGTGTATGTCAAGGGACAGGTGATAGTGGTTAACATGGATGTATAAACCTGACTGTTGGATGTAAAGATGGTTTAGCTATATGGTATAAGTTGTTAGTGCTGTTAAGAGGGAACTTCAGGAATGAGAAAGAGAGAGAATGGAAAGTAAAAAGAAAGATATGGGTTAGAAAGATGAAATATTGTAATGAGGCGTGGGTTAAGTAGGTAAGTGGAAAGATTTAAGTAAGGTATAGAAATGAAGCAATATATGAATGGGATGTTCAGAGGATACTTGGACTTATCAGATAAGGTAGGACCTAAGTATGATGTGAATGGTATGGAATAAGGGGTGGAGATTGTACTGTGTCTGGCTAGGACGGACTTAACTTTCATTATAGCAGCCAGTATGGTGCTGTGCCTGGGATTTGTGGTTAAAACAGTGCTGATAACACACCAGTGTTTTGGTTATTGCTGAAACGGTGCTCATACAGCGTCAAGGCTTTCTCTCTTGTCCCCATCCCCCAAAGTGAGTAGCCTGGGAGTGGGCAAGAGGCTGGGAGAAGACACAGCAAGGACAGCTCATATGAATTAACCAAAGGAATATTCCATACTATATGACATCATTCTTGGCAATAAAAGTTCAAGAAAAGGAGGAGGAAAGGGGACCTTTGTGGTTATGGTATTTGTCTTCCCAAGCAAATCATTACATGTGCTGAGGCCCTGCTTTGCTGGAAGTGGCTGGATATCTGCCTGCGGATGGGAAGTAGTGAATGAATTCCTCTTTTTGCTTTGCTTGTCCATACAGCTTTTCCTTTCCCTGTTAAACTGGCATTGTCTTGACCCATAAGTCTTCTCACCTTCCTTCTGTTTTCCCCCTGGCCCATGGGACACGGGATTAAGAGAGATGTTGGGTGGGTGTTTGGCTACTGGCCAGAGTCAACCCACCATAGGAACAGTAGTACAAAGAGTCTACTCTGGCCTTTTATGACCTAAGTAAATTAACACTCAGGAGAGATGCTGCAGCCAGATTATTAAGCAGCAAGAATCCTTACTTCTTGAACCAACTGGTCAGATAAGCCAGTTCTCTCCTTTCAGGATTTTAACCCAACAAAGGCACAGTAGTTGTCCCATGATGTCAATATCAGACAGCTACCCCAAGTTAGTAACCATAAGGTACATAAAAGGTACTCAAAATGTAGAAGCCTCATGGCAGTATTTCATTCCAAAGAGAGGAGAATAAGAAGACTACACAGAATGGAGCTCAATGGACTGGCAAAGGCACAAAATGCATGTAGGAGGCCAAATTTATGGAATTCTTTACAGGTTGCACATTAGAGGCTCAGAATGCATTGCCCATGAGAAAATATTACCTTCTAACCACAGTAAAAGCCAACAGTGTAAATGGCACAGTAAATGCTGCCATTAGTTATAAAATGGGATCTTTAAAAAAAAAAAAAAGTCTAAATGAGAAAAATAAAAACCAGCTTAAATTCTAAGAAGTTGCCTGTAGAACCTTATCAGATGGGTCAAAAGAGCTAAAAAAATCAAAAATACTAAGTTTTCCAAAAAACAATGTCTGGAAGGCTGCCAGAGAACAAGTCAGGCTGAAAAGTCCTACTATATATATAGAAGGACCACTTGAGGAAGACGAATATAAAGGAGAAAAGCTAAATTAAGTCTTCCCCGTGGTGTCCCTCCCATAAGAGCTATGGGACTCACTGACACCAGAGCCCTTCCTCATTCAGATGAGCACGGATGGATACATAGATATATTGGAAAAAAGATCCAACATTGCTTTTTAAAGGAAAGAGATGCTTCAAAAAGCTATCGATGCTCTGTTAAGGGATCAGTGAGCATGTGGAGAGGAGTGACATGGTTATATCACGTACCTGAATTTCCCAAAAGCTTTTGAAATGCTTGGGCACTAAAAGCTCTTAAATATATTAAGCTGTCATAAAAGAGAGAGGAAGCCTGTTAATTAATAATTGTTACTTTAAAAGCTGAGCAGTCAAAAATTGTGGCTGGTCAGTTATTACAGTGGAGGGAGGTTATCCCACAGGGAGTAAGTTTCAGGGTTAGAGCCAGGTCTGTTCACCATATATTCATAAATGAACTGTAAAAGCCTGTTTGTTACTGTTAATGTAATGAATCTTTTCTAGTGAGGTGGCAAATTTTCAGCTGGTAGAAAAACATTCAGGAAAATCAAACCCCAAACTGACCTCAGAGACTTGCAGAAAACTCTCATGATACTGAGTGATGGGGTAATAAATGACAGAAGAGATTCAATGTCAATAAATGCAAAGTAATGCACATGGCAAAATAACAATCCTCACTATACATATGCAATGATGGGCTCTACATTAACAATTCATGAAAGACGTCTCAGAATAACTCTGGATAATTTCCTGAAATGTCAGCTCAATGTTCAGTAGTCAGAAAGGCAAAAAGATGGTTAGGAATAGGAGGAAGAGAATGAAAACAAGTACAAAACATCACTACGGTGTAGCACGAAACCACTGTTCACCCACAGCTTTCCTGACCACTCCATCCCAAAATGAATGGGGCAGATGACGGAGAGGCACAGAGCTGCTGGGAGGCACAGGCACTGGAGACCATCAGCCACATCTTGAAGGAGAACAGGTCTTTGCTTGATGCCTGGGCCATCCCAGCTGAGCTTCTCCTTTCTGTTTCCTGTGACAAAGAAATCCATCAGCTATGTTCAGAGCAAGGGCAAAATAGTTAAAACTTTAAACTGCAAAGCCATTTTTTAGTGCCCTCAGGAGCTGTGTTGTGAAAGATAAATCATCCACCAGAAATTTAAGAAATCAAGAGTCACTTTCACTTGGTGAACTTGCTATTCTCATTTTCTCTTTCATAATCTTTCATGTTGAGACTGAAGTAAAAAGAGACAAAGATAAGTCGTAATATGAATTGCAAGTTAATGGGAGAGGGGGACAAGATAGGAATAACATTTGTATGCTGCATATTTTAGAAACTGTAAGGCCTTTCCTAGTTTTAACTTACGTAATGTTTAAATTGTATCCTATTGCCCTTGAAGTAGTTCTGAAGTTATCTGCAAGTCGCGAGTTAATCTCGTACCTTTACTCTGACTTCCTTCTACTGCAGATAGTTCAAAATACTAGTGACTGACAGAAAAGACTTACAACAACATAATTGTAATCTGAAGTTGTTCTTTGCTGAATAAATACGGCAGTAGAATGCAAACTGGAAAGCTGAGCTTGAAAAAGATCTTGGATGAAGAATAAGTACCTGGACAGCCCATAAAAATTACAATACGTACAACTACATGAGATGGACCAATAAGGAAAATATGTGTTGCTGAGGTCTGTAAGTCCTGTTAGTGGAGATAGCAGTGTTGGTAGGAACAGCCAATGTACATACAGAGGAGGATCATAGAACTGCCTCCATCAGCATTTCAGGAAAGTAAAGTCAGAGGCAGAGAGGAAAAGGACTAATATTGTCTCTTCATTAAATGACAACAGTTTATCTATCCTGTTTACATATGCATTTCTTTTCCACTTCCTTTCTCCCTTCTTGTTACACCTGAACACCAGCTATTTTGATACTGAAAATAAGAGGACTGTATTGGAAACAATGTGGCCAGCGGGACTAGGGAAGTGATCGTGCCCCCGTACTCGGCCCTAGTGAGGCTGCACCTCGAATCCTGTGTTCAGTTTTGGGCCCCTCACTACAGGAAAGACATTGAGGTGCTGGAGCGTGTCCAGAGAAGGGCAATGAAGCTGGTGAGGGGTCTAGAGCACAGGTCTTATGAGGAGCAGCTGAGGGAACTGGGTTGTTTAGTCTGGAGAAAAGGAGGGTGAGGGGAGACCTTATTGCTCTCTACAGCTACCTGAGACGAGGCTGTGGCGAGGTGGGGGTTGGTCTCTTCTCCCAAGTAACCAGCGATAGGATGAGAGGAAGCAGCCTCAAGTTGCACCAGGACATGGTTTAGTGGTGGACTTGGCAGTGCTAGGTTAACAGCTGGACTTGATCTTAAAGGTCATTTCCAACCTAAACAATTCTATGATTCTGTGACTGAAAACATTTATAATTTCTGTGTAACTGTCAGCTTCATTTCTACAAATTAATCTTTGTGCATTTGAACAGTCTTTGTGTGCTTACAATTCAGGTAGCCTGGTACTGCTGCACAACTTCTGTGTTAACCTAGTCCACAGGTTTGCCTAACCCTTCAAGAAAAAAAAATTTGCCTTCTGGAGACTGAGCAAACAACCTACCTTTAAATATGAGAACATTAGCACTGTATTCATTTCCACATGACATTTAAGACTGTAATCCACGCTGTGTGGTGTCTGGGGGATCCTCCTTTCCCAGTGACTCATTTTACTTCCTGCTTGGCCTCTGAATCTAATTGACTCTTCTAGCTAATTTCATTTGGATTGCCATTATGATTATGACATTTAACAGGATTCCTTTTATGTTTAATGCATTTAAACAGTAAATTAAAATAAGAGCTAGCCACTACTGACGTTTGCAGAATATAGGCATTTGCAGTTGTATTTTCCATGCACTATGAATTCGGATGGTTGGAGAAGAGTTTTTGGCAAGGGGAAAGTAGTTTTATTTTTTTGGTTCATTTCTTATTTACTTTCTCTCTGTAAAGAATTTATAGGCAGGGCATGAGTCTAAAGCTGATATGACCCACATACAATTTGTTGATCTCATTACTCACTGAATTAAGTGACTGAATCTATTTGATTGCAATTACAGACTCTCCCTCTCTCTTATTCATCAGGGCAATAAGACCCTGATTTTCAAAGGTATGTGGCTGACTAACTTTTTCTGAAATCAGTGGCAAGAGTCTTCTCCTATGTAATTTATTTGAACAGCTTTAAGTCATTTTGTTTTCGCACAACTCACATATAACCCAACAGACTTGGGGTTTTAGCTATGGCTTACTGACTCTGCACAGTTCAAGAATCTGAGGATTTACGCATGTATATAAATGAGAGGCTGAAACAGAGAGAGAGAATAACTACACAAAACGTATGTCCTAAAATTTCTTCCTCTCAGGAATAACATTTTGACTGCTAGATAAATTACACTGTGTTTGCACTTTTGTGGAGCAATCATGACATCCAGTGGGCATCCCCCTTACTGCAGAGTACCAGTACCTTGACTTCACGACAGCAGGACAGGTGATGGGTCACAAGTTGAAAATACCAAAAAAATCTTCAGGCAAAGAACATTTTCATTCCTTTTTTTCTTTTTTGTTTTGAAAGCTTTCCAAGTATCCCTCGGACACATTTCTAATTATTAGTCTTGCTGACTGCATTAAGTGTTAAACAGTATTTCAAGATCCTAGGATCACAGCACAGAAAGCTGCCTGACACGCTGAGCCCTACAGACCAGTAGTTTTGCCACAAGCTCGGAGTAAAGGGCAGTCCATGCTGCCCAGAAGCAAATCCAGCACTAACAGGGTTGTCACAGGTGGCCCATGGTATTCTAGTCTGCTGTGAGTTGGCTATAATAGCTGCTGACTTTGTACTGAGTGTTTCTCATCTTTCACTAAACTACTTCAGTGAAGCACCAGCATTGGTGCAGGGACAAGAAAAAGAGGATTTTGCCTCCTGCTTGGGACAGAGGGTCACCACCTCTGTGGAGCAAAGATTTGGAGCATCATGCATCATAATGAAGAATCCATCATATCTTGTCGTTGGCATTGCTATAGCAGAAGGATAAATTAAACTGGGTGTGGGTGAGCTGATGACTTTAAAGGCCTTTAAACATTAATTTTTCTTCTTCTGTAATTTACAGTACCATTTAATACGTGGACACATTTGCCTGTCTGTAGCTGCTGCCACATCCATCACTTCCTATTCTTTTCCTGTCCAAAAGTTCACGGCTGCTATGCCTGTGTTATTGCCATCTATTCAGTACCACACTGCTGCCTGTAGTCTGCTGGCCGTTCTGCGACAGTTTCTTCCTCAGAGAGAAAGACATCCATCTCATTCCTCAGTTTTTGCATTATCATTTTGGTCAGAGTCAAGTCTGGAGCAAAGCACCAGACTCGGCTTGAGCCCACTGCCCTCACAGACTGACTCTTTGAAGTAACTAAGGCTGTGCTGCGTTGTCACTTACATAGTCATCATCTGGTTTCAGCTTTGATGCTGAAGGCAAAGGGACTGGGCACACCTCTCGGATACAGCTCAAAAGAAATCCCCAGGCTCAATCCAGCTGACTACTCAGGGATGGATCTGACTTATTTTTCTGTCATCTGGCAGATGTCCAGTTTGACTGCACTATAGTGGTTCCCATTCAGGTTATCTTCCCAACCAGTCTTAGGCACCTCATTAAAAATCTTATAGCTTAAATCCTAAAGAAACTGCTGGATCCACCAGGGAGATGTTGGTAGGAATCACCAAGCATTGGCTCCAGCTAATCCCTGTGGATGAACCTGCATACTGGATGCTGCTTAACTGGGAGGATGGGCAAGTCTTAAAGGGGAGATGCACGTCTTAAACGAGAGAGACTTCGCGAAGGCAGAATGTATCAAGTCCATTCATTTCTCCTGACCTGCTCCATTTCACCATTTCACATGGACAGCAGTGGAAACCCGAAGACCACACAAGCAGCCACCCATACGCCTTGCACGTATACGCCACCACTGCATCACAGCCCAGAGACACACACACACACACACACACACACACACACACACACTCGCTCACACCCACGCTGCGTGCGTAAGGAGAATAATAGTGCTAACAAAAACATAAAACCAGGGTTGTCATTTCATTAGTAACTAAGCAGCGATGGCAAGAGACACCATCCCTCCTCTCCATTCACACCGGAATAAAATGACTGTGCACCTTTCCAGCACACAGCATTACTCTAAAGCCTTTGGAAGAAAATGAGAGTAACCTTTTCTTCAGCCTGCCAAGGGACTATGTAACCTTGTAATTATCTGGCTTTAGATAGAGGAGATACATTGTAATTGTGTACAAAAGAGGTCACAGGTTTATGCATCCTCTGACAGACCGCAGGAAGAGAACTATGGCAAAACCTCTCCAGCAGACCTTTATAATTTATTTTCCCCAAGTGCATTAAATTTTAATGTCATCTTTCTGACCCATATGTTAGCATATTTATGAACATGTGATTAACTGGTACCACAGCAGAAAGCCCAAAGTGTCAGAAATTGTTTGGTTTTAATTGATTTTGGCTCTCTTTCCTAAAAAATCAATATTGCACACACAAAAAAACAGAGTACAGAGTTGAGAGGGAAGTCAAACTTATACGAATTCAAATCAGCGACTGACATTCAATAAAACCAGAGCGTGGTTAAAAAACTATCAGCTGCCCTGTCAGTAAAGCAAAGCTACTATTTTTGTTTTACAGATCCCGCTATGGAGCAAGATGTGCAGCACAAACATGAAGCAAAAAAAGGTGTCTTCTCTCCCCCTCAGAGCAGACACCAGAATAACACAACAGAGAGACCACACTTGTCATGCAGGGATCATCCCAGCCAAAATATCCGCTGTGTTAGCACCCACCAAGTTTTGGTAAATACACAGCATGTGGGAATGTTAGAGAGGAGCTGGAGACATGTACTATGGTGGCCTGAGATGACTCATGAGAAGCCAATGTCTCTCTCAAGCTCACCACCTTCGGAGTAACTTTCTGTTGGCATACCAAGGAGCAATACACTGTAAGCTCACAATTTAACCTCTGGCTGCACCAGAGGTGAAACAGGCTTTGGTGATTCCCTTCCAGTCCACAGTGAAGACTTGTCTTACCTGTTAAGTTAGGGTATTTCTTATTCCCCAGGAAAGAAACACGTCCTTCCTTCCCTAAGTGTGCCACTTGTAACTGCATGGTGAAAACAGTTCTTTGGGATACCTGCTGAAATGGCCCTGCCTGAGACTATATCCCAAGAACATCCTCATCTCAACCTATAGGGGACTTGGGGAGAGGAAAGAAGACTCTCAGTCTTCCTACTGAAGACATTTGGACATTTACAACCACAAACAAATGCACAGGGCCACACAAAAGAAGAGCAAGAGGACAACAGTGATTAAATCTCTTCTTAATTGTGGGTTTGTATAAAGCAACCGCTGCTTAAAATAACCAAGCAGGCATCAGAAGACATTCTCCTAGTGCCTAACTATACTTATATGAAAGGACTTTATTGACAGAATCTCCTATCTACTGGAAAATTTATAACAAAAAACATATCATTTCAGGACAGAAATGTAACCACTGACAAAGCTGAGTGATCCAGAGGCATCATAGTGACTCCAAGTTTTAAGGAAGTGTCTAGCTGAGAATAGGAGCCAACCTTAAATTAAGTCTAAATTCTTCTCCCTTACAAGAAGGTGCATCAGAGGTCCAGTCAATCCATATGAGACCAACAAATGCTTGCAGCAAGGAAAGGCTAAGGACCAACTCCAAACCATTTGAAGGGTAAAGTAGACTTCACTCATACACTCTTGTAGGTACTGTGTAGGAAATCGGCCTTCTCTGTGCTCTTGTAAGCTCTTCTAGGTGTTATTTTTAGTGGATACTGACAGCAAGGAAGAAATAGCTGAAGAACACTTAGAAGGCTGTTAAATGTGTGACTGGAGCACCAAGCAACCTTGGCCAGAAAAGACATGCCCCAGGCAGGCACAGACCAGAATCCAGACCACAAACACTTGTGTAGGGACAGAATTTCAAAACAAATCCCTCCGTGCTCTCAGTGCAAGTCCCACATGTTGGAAACCAAGGTGCTGCTATCCTTCTCCAGTCCTATTTTAAATCCTCTCATGCCACCTATGCAATTGATGTATGTCCTGAAAAAAGGTTCTAGAAAGGACTTTGTTCTGTCACTTGTACTGGCTAACTAAGGCCTAAGGAGATATTTTGTTTAACAGTCTGTTAATAAGAGTTACAAAAACTTTTGAACATCGATTCTTTTGTTTTTTCTAGAACTCAGAGGCTGAGATGCTGACACTTCAGTATTTGTCATCAGCTTAAATTAGCATGAAAATCTGGACCTCTAGTTTTGCTTCTAACAGAAATGTATTCCCTGTGTTCACTGGGGGGAACATCCTCCCTCCATCCACCTCCTCGCCAGCCCTGCCCTGTTTCCCAGGCAGGAAATACCAAGGGCCAGGCACTGCTCACTGCTCTCCATTTGCTGCCCTGCAACTCCCATGAGCACAGAAAGAATATGTTGCCTTTAAAGAATACTTCCTTTTAATTTACCTTTGTAGGTATGCTTAAGCCACCTTTAAACAGATCGAAGTGGCCACAGAGCTTCGAAAACATGTTAGACTTCACAGTCTTCGCAAGCAGCCTCTGGATGCTCGCAGCACAGGACCACTTCACCCCTTCCCACTTCCGAAGACAGAGAGCAGTGTCAGCTCCTGCGGGGGAACTGGGCAAGTTGGGTGAGATGATAAACTCTGGGGGCCACAGGAATAGAGGGAGGGCTGGACTAGAAAGAAAAGCAAGGCAAGGGCAGAAAAATCCACTGTGGAGAAAAAAAATGTAATCACACACCACAGTCCAGGATCTCCATGTCTCTCTCTTTTCTCCTCCCCCCAGCATGATTTGTCTGACAGCCAGGGTTTCAAACACCATTTTTTATGTGACCACAGCAACATTTTCCTGCTGGGGAAGGTGAGAGAGTAAAATGTGCTAAACAGCAGCTTCTTTCCCCTTCTTTTCTACTCTCTCAAAAAAAAAACGGAACCCCCAACACTAAATTCAGTGGGTGCTACAGTGGGTGCGCTTCTTCCTTCTTGTAAAGGCTATAAAGGCCTTTCTGCCATGTTTGCTTTCTGTGTGGTGGGAAGGCTGGACAGCTATGGGGAGGTGAATGTGTCCTGCCATTTGCCTCCAGGGAGAAGAGGCTAGGGGGTTTAAACGACAGGTAAAAGGCATCTTTGTTTGCTTTTAAAACCTCCTGTATATCTTCCTACTCTTGACTGTCTAGCTGCCTCTCCTAAGCTCCAGAGGTCAATTAGGCTTTAAATACACTTGAAGAAGACAATCTGCTATGCCCCCATGCTCTGACTCTTGTGTTCTGACTTTGTGGGCAGAAGCACCTCGCTCCTTTGCAAGGTCTGTGCAGCGGGCATTATCGGATGTTCCTCCGCTGGCATCAGCCTTTTCCCGCAGCGATCTCAGAGATTTAGAAAAGCAAAACAGTCCTCACATTTCCAGCTCCAAAGCACCCTTGGTCAAGGGGCAAACACCTGATCTCCACATTATTTGGGGAGTGTAAATGCAGCACACAAGAAAGAGCCTTCTCAGGAAAGTCTGGTGAGAAAGCATAAGAGCCTAGCACAAAGGAAAGGAATGAGTGGGGAAGACGGTCCAAATTTCCCTTTGTGCCTAATCACTAATCAGAAGAAAATTTCTCCAGCACAATTTTCTCAGTGCTTAGAATAAACAAGCCGGAGAAGGGTAAGTGATGATGATAGACAGAGGCAAAAAATGTATTATAGCTCAGATCGGTCTGGTTTTCAGCAAGAGAATTGGCCTTCTCCCTTCACTTCTGCCCCCAAAACAATTTGGTCTTTTCAGGGGAGACAATTTTGCATTCCATTATCCTCCTGAGCCAGGGAAAAAAATGTAAAATTAATGCCTGAAAACGGAAGGTCTCATGCAGGGCATTGGAGGGAGTGGGAAGATGAAGGGCAGGAGAAACAGGGCAACATTGTACTGCAGCTGGGTCTCAGCCAAACTTCGCTGCTTGTTACTTTTTCACGAGCCTCAGGGAGTTTTCTTTTCTGGCTTTATTGTCTAAACTGAATTGTAAAAAATAGATTCTTTAAAGTTTTATCTCCTTTAATACTATTCACTCTGAAGTCTCTTTCCTACATATAAATTCTTAATTTTTTTTCATGAGATCTTCTATTTAAAAATAAACAAACTGTATGTGAAAGGTGGTTTTGCTTTTGACTTTAAGCCTTTAAAATGCAAACCAAGTCTGCTAAGGTCTTCTCTGTTAAAATATGGAATAGGTTTCTACTTTTTTCCAACAATTTAATAAAAGTTCCTCTAGCCTGCTGGGTGCATTTGGAAGTAAAAAGAAATTATATAGAATATATTATTGATCATTCCTGGTGGAACACCAGCAATGATAAATCATATGGAACTGCACAGTTCATTAGACATTGACAGGGTGAGGTACTGCCCTTCTGGAGCATGTGCTGCAGACAGCAAACAAATGCATTATAAAATGCCCCGTTTTTTATTTAACTCTTCATAGGCCCCTAAAACTCAAAAGAATTGCTTTCAGAAAAGTTTCACTTTCTTTGAGTTTGATCAGGCACTTGTGGTACATATACTGGAGACTAGGGGAAGGTTCGCTTATGCAGGGAATCCACTAGAAAGCAAAGAGCTCACTTTTCTGGAAAAACTGAATTGCCCTGTATCTGCCAGGATCATTCCCTTCCCATTTAAAACCCATCTATACCAAAGCATTCAAAGAAACAATAGCGCAGTTTAGAAATTCAAAATCTGATGCTAGCATTGAAAATGGAAAGTCACTGTTGGCTGTGATTATTTATACATCTAATGATGCTGTTGTCAGCATTACTGATGTCGTTCACCAGTAATTGTTACTTGCTTTTCCTGCCACTACACAAATAGTAGAAGCAGGCACAAGCTCACATACATCACTGCAGAATGTGACGCCCACAAGTGGATTAATCAGCTCTCATTAGTTGCTAGGTAACAGTGCCTTGACCTTAGTATCTCTTTAGCCAAGGAGGGACCGGGATGTAGGGATGCTTTGCATGTGTGCTGCGTGGCCGGACGCACATTGTCACCACATCTGCCGCTAGGCAAGCTACACAGCTCGTCCCCCTGCAAATTGAGCTACACTGCTAAATAAATTAGAAAATGAGATGACTGCTCACATCATGGCATTTCTTACAATTTCTTTTGACACATTTTGCACTTCTCTGCGTCAGAGTCAGTGTGATGCAGACATGACCCAGTAGGGCCATTGCAAGGCTCCAGGAGCAGTACAGTCGTTCTTTCTTGGTTTTCCAATTTATAGGTTATTCTGGTTCAACCGTATCTGGTATTACCTGCTTTTAATTACACAGTTGCTGTTACTGATTTGTATTACACAGCCCTTCAGGATCCCAACCAGCACTGTAGAGATCATAAATGTAGGTGAAAAATGGTCTCTGCTCTGACACATTCATATCGTGAACAGATGAAACATGTAAAAAGGCGAAAAGAATGAAGTGAGATCCCCATTTTACTTGGGCCAAGAGCAGGCAGTGAGGCACAAGGAAATGAAGAGACTTGTGTGGAGTCTTAGGATGAGCTGTAGCAAAGCCAAGAACTCAGTTTCTGCTTTGTTACTTTGCTATATTCCAGAGGGAATATTCATGACCACCATCTCCTGACCCAGAAGCTACCATTTCACATGGAGACCCTTACATGCATTGCATGTAGTCCTTGGAGTAGGACTTCCGAATAGAGCAATGGGCTAAGAACAATGTAATGAACTCTGTTTATTTCAGTAAAAAACCACAAAAATTCTTGGGTAAATCAGTTGTTTGATTCAGGATTAAAGCCGAATCTGCTATATTAAAAAGATACAGCTCTCTGTACTTCCATGAGTTTTATTAGAATGAATAAAGACACTAAAATTCAGCAAATAGATAACCACATCTAAAACTACTGCTCTTCTTTTTTTAAAAAAAACTAAATAGACTTTAATTCAATAGTGACATCAAGATGTCATTAAAATTGCATCAGGAAATTAATGGAGGAAGATTAATAATAGGTTAAACCACCAATTAGTCAAATCACCAAATTAATGCAGCAGGAGATTGAATCATGAGATTAAAATAACAAAGACTCTTTACTTACCAATTCTTCAGACTGAAGGGAAGTAGCATGTTTGCTTTAGCTTAAACGTGCAACTAAAAGATTTTGCCCAATGCAATAAAAGTAATTAATTTGGTCTTAAGGAGTTACAGAAATCAAATTGTGGTTTATTTTGAGTGATGACTTAGTGCTAACTCAAGAGTTTTCCTTAAAGCTCACCACTGCCATGGCGACAAATATTTCCTTTTCCTACCCACATTCTCAAGATTTAGATTTATCAGCTTATTTAAAAGGAGAAAGTTCGATGAAAGTAAATAAATTATTTAAATCTTGTGACTCTTTTGCTAACCCAGGAAAATACCTCAGTGAAGAATACTATGCTAAATCCAAGATCTGTTTTTGAAGGCTTTCCTTACATGCACTTTACAGAGAGGTACACAAAGACAGTCAACCCATGCCCTAGCACACAAAATACACATTTCTCTTGAAAACTAGTGTAGAAAAGGAACAGAAAAAAATAGAAAAGCAGGATGGGTTGAAACTATGCTGTTTTCTGATATGCACCAAGGGGAAACACAGCTCACAGATATAACATGCAGTTAAAAGGGCCTAAAGAAGAATTGTTTGGGCCTGATGTGCTTTGTCAGAGAGGATCTTTTTGGACAGCAGGAGTCTAGTCAAACTGATGGCTGCTTGAGGTCTTCACCATCTCCCTCTTGCTCTACCTCTACAAGTGTCATGGATGCCCCTGCACATGCCTCTGCCAGCCCAAAAGACTTTGTGAGTCTTATATTTTGTCACTTCCTTTCTTGCTGTGTCACCCTCCATGCGCTGGGGACAGCCCGCTGGCTGCAAACAGCACAGCTCGACCTGGCTGAAGGTGAGCAGGCTTCAGTCCACGGTTCACCACCAAATGCCTGTCCAAGGCGCCTGCTGTCTGGAAATATCTTCCCTTGCAGTTCCAGGCAATAAATCAGTTTCCCAGATCACAAACTCAGAGGGATTGTCCCCTGACCCTTCTCGCAGGCAGCAGCAAGGTGATGCTGTATGGCACCAGTGTCTGGCAACCAGCCTGCCTGTGTCACATGAGTGGCTGAGTGGCTGGCGTCCCAGCGGCATTCCTGAAATGGCATAACTTGTCTGAGAGAGTTCATCACATCATTCCTCAGCCCACAAAATAAGTGGGAAATGTGGCCATATCTGTGCGAATGGTTAGATCTGGCTTCTAGTGACTTCCACAAAAAAAGTGAAAAGCATTTTTGATGTAAATACCAGATGAAGGTTTCTGAAGAGCAAGTTTCACCAAACCACACCAGGAGACCAACTGAAGTATTCATTAAACTGGTTTCTCAAAACAAGCATTTCTGCAGTGTACCCACCATCTGTAGCAGACATACTGAGTTTCAAAAGCTATTACAAGGATAATTTCTGGTTGACCATTTTCATATAACTCATTTTGATATTCCTTTTTTCTACAGGCAGGATCACTTGACAGTTCTTCCTGTGACTATTTTGCAAACTGCCAGCAGTTTTTAATCACCATCGGTATAAACCACAAGGAGCACAATTGCTCTAGAAAGAGCTAAGTTTTCAGGGTGGGCTTGTTTGTTTTCTTTCTGTAAGTCAGATATAACTTTGATCTTGGTAATACATGGGCAAGTGAACAAATGAATTAATAGAGAACAAATATTCCGTTGCCGTACAGAACTATTTACTGATGGGTTTTTTAAGATGCTGGAAGACTTTACCTCAATGGACAAAGATAAGACAAAACAGATTTGATTGATTTAGAGAAGGGAGCAAGAGAAAAAACAGAAGAAAGGTTTAAATCTTTTTGGTGTGCTTAAAAATAAGAATAAAAGTCTAGTTCGTTATCTCCTTAATACAAAAGTCTGGGAAAACAAGAAGCTAGATTGGGGAAACTAAATCCAGCTCACTCTCTTTTTTGTTTTTTAAGATGCCCTAACAATAATGCAGCAGGGTGAAAAGATCAGGACCACTTTATACACATTGTGCTAATTACTGCAAGTACTTAAAGTTGTAATTAGCTTATTATACTGCAGAGAACCTAACATGGCATGTCTTTCAAAAAAAATTTCTCTCCAGATCATTAGTGGGAAAGCTAACAACATCTGCTTCAAATAAAATCAACCAATTAGCACAGGCAACTTCGCATAGTTTGCAATCAGAGAATTATATTGTGCCAAGTGCTAATTTCAATGTGAATTCTATCTCCTTATATCCCACGCTTATCTGCCAGCACAGCTGGTGTTTAACACCACTGACTTCAGTGAAGTCTCCAAAAACTTATGTTAATTTGAAGTAACCTAATCAGAAGTGTGCAATACAGACTGGGCTTGATCTCAGCTTAATTAAAACTGACCTTGTAATTTCACTGCATATAAAACACCAGTATCTCACCATTTATCACTCAGCTATGATAAATATGCAGCTTATGTGAGAATCAAGGAAGACAAGCTCCACACCAAAGGAGCTATTTTCAGATATCAAAGTTTGATTTTAACACACTGTAAAATGCCACTCGCCTGTGGCTGCCAGGAAATAATTCAAATAGTTCAGAAAACCCAAAATAATCTCCAAAATCTCCTTCCAAAATTCCCAAAGAGCGCACTGTTGCCAGACTTTCTCTTTTGGTTCACTATTAGAATCACACATCAAAAGCTGGCTATTGTCACTGACAGTAAATGTGAAAAACAGCTTGCTTTTTACAATGAAGTTTGTCTTTGTTCAGTTTTGATGTTACAGTTTTCCAAGCGGGTGGGGTGAAAAAGATGAACCTGAACATGAAACCAAAGTTTTTTGCAGAGAACTCAACATAGCAAAACATAGCAATCAGAAACCAACTTGTAAAGTAATTAATTTCTTTATTACATTTTATGTTTTAAATCAAATAATGACAATTTAGTGTTCGTGAGTGTGTTCATCAGTTACACTTGCTGTTAGGTGGTCATGGTTGCCAGGGTTGAGCTTTAGACATCCAGTGCTATGTCTCCTGTGGAGTTAACACTGGGGAGTAAGTTTGCAATGGGTGTTTTGATTCACTCTCTGAAGGACTCTTCCCCCCATCCCTCAACCCACGGGTTGCCTGATGTTGCTTTACTCCCCTGGGATCCCCCAGCAGATCCCTGCAGTGATGCCTCCATGGGCCCCCCATCAGGACCTGCATGCAGGTGTAACTACATGGGCAACTCCTAACATAGCCTTAGCTTATACCAGCAAAAAAGCTAAACCACTTTGCCACTCTGGCTGATATTGACTCACATAGCAGAAAAAGTACTAATGGAAGCATTTTTCCTGTCAGGATAACTGCATCAGTGCTGGGGAGACAGCTTGCCTCAGTGGAACAGTAGTGACCAGCCATGCGTGCAGGCATAGCCTACTGCAAATGTAAGGTAAATTACACTAATTCAAACCTTTCCCCAAGACTGCAGGCAATATAGCTGACCTCATGCTTACTGAGGGCAAAAGTAAGCACAGCCAACTCCCAAAGCTCAGCTGAGAGTCATTTGATCCTGTGTAGATGTCTTCAGTGTGTGCTGGAGATGCCCACAGGAGCAAAGTGCTTGCTGCAGGGAGTGGAGAGGAGGGGTCACAACCAAATCACCACTCGTCTTAAAGCAGAGACCTAAAATGAGCAGATAAACTGAACTCCAAAAACGCTTTCAATATGTAGGTGGACTGCAGTATGGCTGACTTAGATAAGTCTGTCCATGCTGCAGGTGGCAAGGTGAGTATGATGCACCCAGGCCTTACTCTTGTCCTGTCTGCCTCCAGCAACATAAAGCAGTTGCTGAAACAAACAGACAAACAAACCCTACCCTTACTCCTAAGTTCTATGTCCCTAGCTTGAAGGCTTTCAGCTAGATCTGGTCTGGTTTTCTAATTACTGTGGTTCAGTCTCACCTGCTTATAAACTGCTGCTCCCATACCATGATCTTGTAGTTGGGTTATTTCCTGCTTAGCAGTTAACATGCTTGCAGGAGGTTAAAGATAGTCTCTTCTGGCAGTAGGTATTCAGCTTCTCATTTCAGGTGGGCTTTTTTTGACTTTTCAGCATATCCAGAATTAGCCTGTCCTCCTCCTCTCTCACATCGTGTTGCTTTTGAAGTTGCTGGTTTAGCACTGAAAAAGGCAAGCAGCCTAAGTGACTGTGCAAGAAGTATAGGGACTGTGTGAACAGCCTTGTCATATGAAGCAACAGGAACAAATAATGAGTAATAATCATGACCAATGATACTGTGCTTCGTCTTGGCAGCATCACAAAGTTTCCTTCTCATCCTTCTATCTCCAAGACCCTGTGAGCCTGTACACATACTAATGTAAATGTATATTTGTGTGTGAATATATGCATGTAAAGTAAATAGGTATAATTCTATTACAGCGTGTATCTGTTCTTATACATGTAAATTTATCATCCTGGGTATTCAATCTATAATAAAAGCTCCCTCTAGAACAATGACTCACACAAAGCAATTGAAAATATATCCAACAGCTCTTTTGAGTGAGGCTGCATATTACACAGACAAGTCAAGTAGGTAACAGTTTATGACAAAACATAAATTAAATTGATCATCATGGACTCATTGTTAGGACTGGATCACTTAGAGAATAAAGCCAAGAACAATTCCCTCCCAAGTTAGACTTCACTGAATACTGTAGGTGGCAAGATAAAAGCAGAGAAACCTACTTCTAATAAAGACTCTGTAAATACTTTCAAAGTTGAAGAAGCAATAAGAGAAGCTCTAAAAGTTGCTTAATATGGCATACTGCAATATCGAAGCTACATCCTAGTCAAGCCTTTTTATGAGGTCTGCCTGGTACAAGCCCTGTATGAAAGGGCTGTGAAGCCCAATGCTCCCAGGTTCAGTCATATTTAAGAAAGTCTTATTGTTTAGAAAATGTTCTGAGGGGTTTGTTTGATCTTAATTATGATTTAGTAGATGCCTTCTACTTCTTGTACACTATACAGTAATGGATTTGAGCTAGAGAAGTGCAAAGGTGTCTGACGCTTTACCTCCCTGCACAGGACCATACAAAACATACTCCGACTCCTACCCCAGAAGCATTTGTTCAAAACTGAAAAAAATTGATGTGATTGAGTAAGAAAATAGTTTTAGAGTTAAATAAAATACATTTTGGCTCAAACCAACACCTTAACCCATAATTAGGGGCAAAAAATTATTGTTCCAAAGTTTGTTATAGTCTGCTAATTATTATTTAGTCATTACTTCTTAAGCAATAGCTACATAGTTGGTTTGCAGGAAGAGTGCACATTTAGCAGAGGTGGTACTGTAGGCCAGGTAACTACATTAAGGGTGAGAGAAGCTTAAGAAGTCACATAGATAATAGCGTGAAGAGATGAATGGGAGAAAGAAAAAAGAAAATGTTTACAAAGGAAGTTAGAGTGGAGCAATGAGGGAAAGAGAAGCAGGGAGTGGTAGGAGTAAGAAGCGGAGATCGAAAAACAATAGTGGGGTGGAAAGAGGTGAGCAGAACAATGATTTACTACTCAGGCAAAAAATGTTAAGATAATCCTCATGGCTCAGAGAGCAGAGAATTAGCAAGCTTTACAGTTAAAAAAAAAAAAAAAAACAAAAAAACAAAAAAAACCAAAACCCACACCTTACAGCTTTAGCATAATTTTCCCATCTCATCCACAATGAGCTCTACCTGATCAAGACTCTTGTACCCAACAGAAAATCTGTTAACAGAGAGTCAAATTTTGCATTTTTCTTTTCTAATGTAATTGCCTCAAAGAAAGACTCAGCCATCATCTGGTTGCTGGAGCAAATCTGGACCCTTGACCAGAGAAGCGGAAAATAACTTAAGGAACATATCAGAACTGACCCTGGAAGGGTATAAAAGTCCTGGGCACAGAGGTCTCTTGCTGGCAAGAATAGGTAGAGACGTATGGCTGAGGGAGTAAAATTCAGGCCAGCCCTCCAAAACTGAAAACACCACACTCATCTACCTGTTATGCACTCTGTTCTTTCTCTCCCCATATTTGCAAAGTTCAGCAAGTGAAGAGATTTGCCTGGATTGAGATAAAAAGAAAAATAAGAAGACTGTTGGCACTGGTGGAGCTGCCTCACCTCATGCCTCCTTGGTTTCTTCCTTCATGTGGTGGATTGCAGATGAGAGAAACGTTGTCTTGCTACATGAATTGTTTTCTATTTCTTTGAATGTGTATTTGAAGAGAGAAATTACTGCTAATCATACCCGTAATGATCACAGAAATATTAATCCACACATTTTAAAGGATTAAAAAACATACACCCATTTGCAAAAGAAAAAATACAGTCCAGATCCAGATAAATCTATATTTATATTTTTATATAAATGTGTATGAAGATTAAATATATTATACTCTCTATGTATTTCTAGGAGGCATTGAAATCCTTCTCGTGCCTTTTAAGCACGTAAAAAAACCACTATATCGTGCATCCTGCTTCTCTCTTCTTCTTCACTTCCCCTCCATATCATCTAACTTCAAGGGAAAGAAATGGTACCCCCATCCTGTGTCCTCCCACTGACTTTTTTGGACAGCCTGATCCTAGGCCATGCATTCAGATAACACCTCCCAGTCTGGAGCCACATGGAAGATAAGGGTTAAGTGCCCTATTTTGTAGATCCTGTCAAAGCCCACAGCTGAACTAGGTAATAATACAGCATTTGTCAATTCTACCACTAAATACTCAGAAGCCTATTTCTAAACAGGTAAGTAACTTTTCACTGTTTCTTTTGAACGTGTGACCTTCAAGTTTGTACAGCTGTTACTTTAGCCCAGAAAAGGAAAGACCTTAGTTTTTCATTTGAATATGTGCAACAGACAGTGGCATAAACCACTGTGTCTTTATGAAAGAATGGTTTTCATTTCTTGAAAACTGGTATTGTAGTCAACTGTGTCACATAACAGAGCATTACCAGAACACTTCATTCTAAAATCAAGTGCTACATTTACTTGAACTATCTAACCAGAAAATTAAGCCTATTACACAATTTTCAGAACAATAAAATTAAACTCTCTGTGAAACGTATATTGGCAAAACTGGCTACTTGCCACTTAACTATGGTTAATTAATTGGTGAGTAATATTATTGTAGGGTATTAGTGAGTTTGGGCAGGAAACTATGTGATGAGCCTTCTTTCAACACCTCTTCTCATACTGATGAAAGTCCACTTGCCTTCACTTTCTACCACTAGTCTTCAAGTATTTAAAATCTTTTAAAACCATAAAAGGAAAAAATCTTAAGCAATATGAATTTAAGTATGAGGGCATAGGTAGGACTTCCACATCTTTTCCTCTGATTTCACATCCCAAACATGTTTTTGATTAAAAAATTCAAGATCATTTGTTGGCCTTGGCAAGGACTGAGGCGTTCTTAATTCTATTACAGAAATGCAAAAATGTCATAGGCAAAGAATTAGCTTAAATTGTGAATGTTAACAAGACACAGGATAGGTACATGTGTTGCAGAGGGAGATGAATGTCTGAAACTGAACTTTTAAATTGTCAAGCAGAAGCCTGCTAAGTGCTTCCTGCAACCAGTAGGGACTGATCGTGAACCTTGATGACACCTGGAATAAATGGAAGTGGCATGTCCTAAATCCTCCCATTACTAAAAGAGACACAAGGCAGGTCCACCAGTTAAAAGAGTGATCACACACTGTACATAGACTTTAGATTGGAGGAAAACAGGAGCTTGGTTTTCCAGAAAAAAAAAGGTGTCAAAAAAAGTGGAGTTAATGAAGACATGGTTTCAGAGACAAGAAGGAAGTCCAGAAAGACTTGGTTTCAGAGAGAAGAAGGAGGTCCAGAAAGAAGATGAAGAAGATCCTGAGTGGAGGAAAGACTCAGGAAATGATCCTGGAGATCAGAGAGGTGCAGGGCAATTAATGCTGGGGTTGCTCAGGGACCTTTGGCAGAGACACCTGAGACCAGTAACTATGAGCAGCATCCCAGCACAAATCAACACAACTTTCTGCCCAACCTTCCTGGACCAGCAGCAACCTCCCTGCCAGGTGAACATAGTGCTGTGGGGAGAAGCAAGTCAGTGAGTGTGTGAGAAAATCAGGTGGGGTAAAGGCTCTGATCTTGTTTATTCTTAAGTAAGGCCCAGGATCTAGATCATTTACTCCATGTCACATGTGGCAAAATCTTAGCCAAAGTTTGCACCAAATGCACATGATTCCATGCCAATATGATGATGTTGGCTCTGCCAGTCTCCATATCACATCTTTGTAGAGTATCGAACACAACAATGGTTTAATTCTCAAGCACCACTGTCATACTATCAAAAAAGCCAATGTACCACCATGTCTCCTCTGTAGCAAGGAGACTATAAGGCTTATAGTGTTGTTCAGGAGTTACTGTATTCAATGCCTTGAGTTCACCATGCTTATTTTATATGAACTCATTTTATATACAGTAGGCTTCACCTTAATCTTGATGTGTGCCTATGAGCCATATGTTTCAGTTTATACAGCTTTGCTTATACATAATAGTTTATATTTTGTTTATATGCTTTTACTTTCTACGTCCAAACTTCATTTTTCAGCTGTGTATAATCGAGGATGTCCAGGTGCCACAAGACAGTTTTTCACCCTCTCCCTCTTTCAGAGAGTTTCTTACACTTTTACCCCATGACTGAATTCAAATGGCTCTAGTGTCTTGCGATAACCTGAAACGAGACTGGCAACACTCACAGCATCACTGATATTCAAGTATCATGACATATTGAAAATCTCAATGGAAATTATCAGACCTATCAACTCTCAGTTGAATAACACAATGTGAAACTGCTTTCCAATGTTATATTGGAGTCTGTGTACAAAACTGACGGGAGAAGTTTAAACCCATAGAGTCTATTCATATAAATACAACTCAGTACAAGTTGAGCTCTAGTACATAACTGTTAAAATTGAGCTTTAGTCAGTTGCTGGCACATGCTCCAGGATTTTAAAAAGTATAAAGGCAGCTCTCCAAATTATATACCTACTGACAGCTGACTTTCTTGAATTATTCAAAAGCAAAAGCTTTTGGGAATCAATGCATCAAGCTGAACAGAGTTTAAATGTAAAGTGCTGAAATTGTGAGGTTTAAAATGTATGTAACCTTAAAGCATATTGCCCCTGTGCCATACCAACAATGCTTGATATGAAAAAGTGTAAGTTGAACAATGTCGGAGTTGAGGACATCTGGATAACTTCCAATGCGTAAAGTGCCAGCCTGAGGGCGGGCAGGGTGGTGAGGGGGAGCTGTATACAGTTCTTCCTCAACTTTAGCCTGACTTTTCCACTGGATTTTAAGGAATCCTTTTCAATACTATAACTCCTCAGTTTTATCCTTCAAGTTCTGGCTGAAGACTTCTGTCTTATCAAAAGCCCTAACCTTCTAAGACAAAAAGTATATGTCCAGTTAAGAGACATTTGTACATCTCAGCCCCCTGCAAGGGAATGTAGCATCTTGGCTTCCAGTCATACCGTCTGAGGACTGCTATAAGAAAGATTTTATTTTAGCAGCACAGAATGTTTATTGTTACAATATCATCTCAAGCAACCAATTATTATTGCATCATAATTATAGTAACACAGTTTTGAGTACGAAGATATGTAGCAATTGGGAGAAGTTTTATTTCCTGTTGATTACTGCTTTGCCCCCAGGTTCAAAGATTCTCCAGTGTTTCATGTGACATTAATTCATGACATTTTAACCAGTCTGTGTTGTTACTAAAACAATCTCATTCACAGCATACATTTACAAATGATGTGAGGAGTGTGAACCTATAGGGATTCAACTTGAAGTTTTACCCCTCTGGGATGGAAAACAATATGCAAAGGAGCAACAGTGGCAACAACATATGAAACCATACAGCGGGGATTTACTTGAAGATTTCTTCCTTTTTCTTAAAATATTGTTATTGCCATAGTCGTCAGGTAAGTACATTAACTAATGGGTATATTGTCACTGATTTTAAAATACTTAAAATATCTGACATCATAAATGACTACAAATAAAAGCACAAGCTAACTTTCTTAGGTTTGAAAAACATTCACTCTAACCCTTTTCTCTTGATCACAGAAATGGAATTGGAGATCCATGATCCTATGTCTCTGTTTTTTGTGTTCTCACAGTCCTATAAATCACTTGCTGCCTGTAACTGCAAGAGGTAAAAGAAGAGCTGTACTAGGAGGATGAGGCAGTGCTCTAAGAGCCAAGCCTCTCAGACTGGCCAAGGATTTTACAAGTAGGCAGCAGCCCTTAAAATGCCAGCTCTCTCTTAGGTGACATCCTGTCCAAAGTGACAAGTACTGCTACAATTCCAGTTCAGCAGCATCTGTGAAGCTGCCAACAGGTGTCCTGAGCCAAGGTTTCCTTGCATCTATTGTTGCTTAATGGGAACAAAAATTATTACAAAGGATCTGCCAACATGATAAAATGCTGCAATTATCCTAACAGAGTAATACCTATCGGCACTTTAGCAAGGGAAGCAAGGGAATCATTCTCCAGAAAAGCTAACCTTAGTACACCACTTACATTTTTCTTTTCTCTTTTTTTGTGGTTGTTTTACTCATTAAAGAGAAATAGAAATATAAAAAGCCTAGATTTCTCTAGAAAATAAGAATAAATGTATCACAGGGAAGACCAGCCCAAATGTAATGTTTCGTATTTCTCCTTCCTTCCTTTGTTTTAGAACCTTTACCTCCCACAGGATATTTTCCTCATTCTCAAGAGGCAAGATCATGTTTGGGAAAATATCCAGTCTCCCAAAGTTTGGGAACACCCAAATACAGACTTTGCCAGGATTCTCTCTGCAGTCATGATGACTATATATACTAAGTATTATTTTAATAAAACCTCTTAGGGATTGCCAAACCCAGTAGCCCAATAGAGGCAAGGCTGCTGCAGCTCCATGCCCCTAGGTCCAGCCAACAAGTAGCACAACCATGTATTCCCAGCAGGTACACACACACATGTATACAGCACGTATATATGTATACACCCAGCAAGCCACACAGAACAATATAGACAGAAATGCTTATCAGTCACACAGACTCAAACACCACCAATGGCCTCTCTGCTGATCAGGATGAAGGTCTGCTAATGAGAAATATGTTCATATGTATACAATAACTGGTCTTACACACTCAGTCTATCCAGTACCCGGATGCTGGATCACAGGTCTCTCCTGATGCCGACATGTGATGTGCAAACCCCACTCTGGCTGGTGGTACAGACCCCTCACCTCACAGACAGACATGTACACACATTCACATGCAGACACAGCATGAACCCCACAGTAGCTGGCCACACACACACAAACAAGTCTCTCAGGCCATCCTCAGACCACATGGTCTCCCTAGTATTTGGCTTGGACCCTCTGTCCCTTCAGTAGTCAGCTCTCAGCCTGTCTGCTCTCTCTAGTATCTGGTCCAGACTTATGGCTACTTCAATATCTAGCTCCCAGGCCACGTATCCATCTCACCAGCTAGTCTGGCTTGATATTCACTAGTGATCACACACTGACGGTGCACACTCACACATTCCATGTGCTGGCACCTTATGGCCTGTGGTCCTACTCTGGTTGCTGGAGTAGACCTAACTACATGCATACCCATTCATGCAGAATAAAGAACCCCTCACTCAGGAAAATAGTTAGAAAAGGAGTTTGGCGAGAAGACAGGACAGGCTTCCTTGACTAGGAGCCAGGCGTGGCCAGACAGCATACTGATCAGCAACCTTTTTGCGTGGAACCAGCCGCTTACCCCTCTATTTTCCCAAATTTATTCCTCCCCAAATCACCTAGATCTATGCCTTTACCCACCTTTGGTTCCTCCCCAAAACATTCCACATGTTTTGCAGTCCCAAAATACTCTTCCTGGCTTCCCATAGTAAGTTTCTTATCCCCATAGGCTATTCCCTCCAACCAAAAGGCGTTCCAGAGACCCTTTCCACTGAGTCATTGTGATGGGTGTTACCCCCAGACCATGGGGCTGTCAGCCTCCCATGATAGGCCAAGGAGGTGTTAGAAAAGGGTATTATTCAGATTCCCCATTGCCATTGTTCTTCTGTACTCCTATGTGTGTGTGGAGACAAAGTTTTTTAACGTTACCCAACAAAACCTATTCATGCCACGTCATCAAAACACATAAGGTGGGATAAGCAACAAAAGAGAGAATAAGTGCTGTAGGCTGAGACAGAAAAGATGTTCGATACTGCCAGCTGTGTGATGAGTCTGTATTGATCCTATAGAAAGTACATCCATTATCCAAGATGCAGTTTGCTCCATGCTGATAAGTAACTGAGGAGAACGCAATGATATACAAGAATCAATGCGTGCCCCCTCTCTTTTTCCTACATGGTAGCACAACAATATCATACCCTCCTACACCTACTCAGCTCTCCTTCAGCCACCCAACTCCACTTCCTAGGAATGATCTTCTCTTTTTCCTCACACACAATCCTCATCTTTTTTCTTTTTCTTTTTCCCATGTCCTTCTAAGACACGTGCTTCACTTCGGCCTGCTCTGAGAGCTAAGAACTCACAGAATCATAGAATCATAGAATGGTTTAGGTTGGAAGGGACCTTAAAGCCCATCTAGTTCCAACCCCCCTGCCATGGGCAAGGACATCTCCTACTAGACCAGATTGCTCAAAGCCTCAGCTATATATTACTGTACCCTCCCTAAGTGCCAGCTGCCCCTGTCTGATCACTAGTAGCCTTTTTTTTCCATTTGTACTGCAGAATCATGTACAAACCTGGGCAAGCGTATGGTACATTTGGCTCCATACCTAACAGCTATCAGCTTGCACCTGTCAGCCTCTACCTCAGGAAAAGACCACAGTATAAACATTTATGGCAAAGGTGATTGCTTGTAGGTTTGCAGAACTCGTAGATATGAAGCAGTCTTGACTTAGCAACTCAAACTTAAGAAAACAGGTAAGAACTTTAAGGTGTCTGGGGAAGGAATGACTAGGATAGAAGATGACATCAGAATACAGATTTTTGCTCAGAGCGATGTAACTTCCCAAATAGGTCATTATGCACTGGTCACCATGACCCTTTTCTACTGATGAGACCGTACACACATCATCCACATTCACCAAAATTCAGATATTATGTCACTTAGTGAGAAAAAGAGATTTGCAGATTCAAATGAGCAGAGAATTTTTTGCATCTGCTACATATGGTCTTCCCCAATCATGTTATAGATGTCTGAATGTTCACCTGACAGGCATGAAGCAAACTCTGGTTTCATACCTACCAACAGTTCTGTATAATTCCAACAGACAAGCAGATATAAAGTCACACCTAGACAGTGGACAGACATGGTTTGGTTGTGAGATGGACACACATTTGGTCATGTCATGAAGACTGTAATGACAGCCTTGAAGAGACAGAGACTAGGTGATATCCCAACTAGGTGTTATTCTTTTGTGAAAAGGGACCTCTCAGTTCTCCTGGGGATGCTGTATTTTTAAAGCTCTTTCTCCACATTTGCCCTCTTTCTCAAATCAAAATTTACTTTCTAACCAGGTTTAAATCAAACAAACGTTAATCGAGGCACAAGTTTAAAATTTCCTAAACTAGGTCTTTCTTCAATTGTCAGCCTTAATTCCATTTTAAACCAGTCAATGTTTCTCTCTCTTAAAGAATTTGACTTCTTGTAAACAATATGTTTGGAGGGGCACAGAGCTGACATTCTGTTCCCAGAACAGCCAGGTATGTAGGCAAGCATATTGCTTTGGGGGCTGAGAAAATAATTCCCCCTCCACACTCATTCTTTCATTAGTTTTCCTTCTGTGACTGCCAACAACATTGCCAATTAGTGCTAATCATCCTATGGACACCTGTCCACAAGAAAGAAGGCTGAGAACAATTACACAGTCATTTTACAAAACTCACGGAGCAGCTGTCAAACGGTAATGACTTTCAGTTACTGCTGGCTTTGGCTGTACTGCAACAGGTGGCCAAAAGGTGAAATACCATTTATGCCATTATCTGCTGTCTTAGTTATTCTAGTCTGAGTTTTCGTTCTTGCTTTTACATTCCACAGCACTTAAGCTTGCAATGAGGATTGACAGCTATAATGTCTATGAATGTATATTGCATGCTCTTCTACTGAGTGTAAGAACTTTGCAAATATGAAGAAATTTGTATTTCCCAACACTTCAAGAAGATGAAATGGTAGAGATTTAAGCACATGGAGTTTTAAAATGGAAATTGGAAGTTGTAAACTGGAAGCCTATTCGAGTTTGGTGGGAGCTGATTTTTCATAATCCCTGCAGTTATGTAGCACCTGACATGTTCCTAGAACCCTCTTTTTATGGACATGTTCCAGTGAGCTCAGGTGGTGCTGCTTGTGCCAAAACCTCTGGAAATCAGGAATCATAATCACCTTAAACATGGGATGAGAAAATGTAGACTGTCCAAGTAGTAACCAAATGTGAAAATACTGGTTTAAGCAATTTTCCCATCATTGTAGAGGAGCTCTTTGGCAGATACTGAAAATCCAGTTGTCCGTGACAGTTTCATATCAGGAGTGCCCTGTCTCTTCCTGCAGTCACTTGCTTCAATTGTTATACTTTTTTTGACTTTGATGCATCCTACAGACAACCACTTCCTTAACATACCTGAGTTATTGCCAGGACAGCTCTATATATTGTATGAGCAGAGATCCTGAGGAAAGACAGCATGCAGGAAAAGTAGGAGAAATTAAGTTTGTGAAGACTTACTGTGGTCTATGGCAACTACTCACTATTAATCTTTGCTAACTTAATGTTCTTTCCACAGGGTCTATGTGTGTGATTTCCCATACTTTTAAAAAAGTGAAATGCAAACCCGTCTCTGCAGAAATCTGCTGGCAGCCACACAGTGATCATCAGCAGGGTCAAAGCTATTAGCTGCACTGCACAGATCTCTGGAAGTTTAGGTAACGGGGTACTTCTACTATGAATTATTGTCATGGGGTGGGATCTGCACCAGAAAGGGGTGAAGAAGACCCTTTGTCAGGTAGTACTGATTTCCTTCTGGATTCTGAGGTCAGGTACCCCAAGCCTTGCTGCTGCACTCTCCCAGGCTGGACCATTTTCAGCTCCATCTCCTCTGGTGTGGCCATATCCCAGGCCTGTCTCTTTCCCATAGCACAGGCTCCATCAGAGAGCACCCTCTCTCCAGCGTGCTCCGCCAGTTCTGTGCGCTCTCCAAGGCTCACCCCACCCACCACCCAGGCACAAAAAGACTTTTCCTTACAGTCAACTCAGCAGTAGCAGTTTACCGGCCTAAGCAGTCATCTTTTCGGCGGACAAACGATAAACAGTTGTCGTCACGTCATTCCCTGTCACGTCACGTCACACCGCATCCTGCCGGCTGCGCCGGGCGCAGCGAGGTGGGGGTGGCCGCACGGCCCCGCTGGCGCTGGCCATGGTGCTGAAACATGGCTGCCCGCCGACCGGGTGGCGGCGCTGGCCGTGGTGCTGAAGTCACCGCCCTCCATGCCGCCCCTCTTGGCGCTCTGGTTGCCGGCACCCTCTAGTCGAAAGGTTGCAGTTGAGACAGTGTGAGGCCATACCCCTGCAGGAAAACCATTTCTGAAACAGTTTCCTGCCCATACCTCTTTCCAAACCTATCAGCCAGGAAGCTGCATGATACGTTTTTACTCCAGCAGGGGAATGAGAACAGCATTTAAGATAAAACTTACTTCAGAAATGCCTCACCCATCTCTAAGACTTGATGGACTTCCAAAAGCCTCATTAAGTTGTCACTTCACAATCTTCAAGTAACCCATCTGTCAGTCAGACTTGGCTTGGGGTTTTGGCCATGTTTATCCCAGTGAATCTGGTGATTTTAGTCCTATTTGTTAGAGCTGGGCTGTTCCACTTCTTGACAACAGAGATCAAACTACATTACACCACCATACTCAGGGGCAGGATGATAATCTGCATAAAAGTGGCAGAAAAGGAGGTGGGAGAGGTGGCAGGAGGAATGACCAAACTTTTCATGAGGCAGATCTGATTCCTAGCTAATCCACAGATAGCTCAGGGTTTATGAATCACTTATTAAGTCTATACAAGCAAACGTGGTGAAAATATAGATATTTAAACATCAGCATTAATGTTATTGGTTCCCATAAGTACAAGACAGATGATTCCAACCAATATTATTTATTTAGTTTGGAGTTTGGTAACTGTGCATCATGGTCTGCTGGTTATTAAGAAAACATTGGCACTATCAGTACTTCAAAATGATTCTTAAAAATTTGGCTTCACTTCATCTCAGATGTACATCCTGGTTGCCTATTTCAAAAGCCACAGGTGGAGTGACAATCATTATTACCTCCAGAAAAGAATAGCAGACAAATTGACTGATTCTAATAATCAAAAATAGGAAGCAGATTCTTACACCTCCAATTCCTCACTGGATTGCTGACCTTCAGAAACCACTGGACAAATGCACATATCAGAAAGGTATTTGCATAGAATACTACAAAAATTAATTGATGTCCATAGACTCCTCCTCAGCCAAAGTATTCAGACATTTGAGCAGGCTTGTTAAATTCAACGATACTGCTTAGACACCGGCACTACACCCAGGTCCAAATACCTTGATCAGTCAGGATCTTAGACAGGTCTAACTGACAAAAATATAAATTCCATGATGGCCAATGTCCCTTTTGTACTTTCAGAAAAGAGACCTCAAAATCCAGATAATATCAGAACTATCCTAGAGGCAGCTATGCAGGTATTGTTAAGGCAGAAAAGTTTTCCTTCCTCTACCAAGTTAGTAAGAAATGAAGGATTTCACTTTTCGAGGCTTCTAGTCTAACTCTGTAATCAAACCCTAAATTCCCTTTTAAAAGTTGGAAACAAGTTACTTTTACCATATAAAATACTTCAGTGTGCAAGTACAGTTTTGAAGGAGTGTATCCCAATTTGGCAAAACAACGGTGACTGCATTCCTTTAAAATTCAATCAATTCAACCAAATTATCCAATGAATTGGGGGGAAAATGAAAATTGCATGATAGTTGAGATTATATCAAGTCTAAAGCTTTCCAAAATGTGACTGTTGGATGAAGACCAAAGGAAAAAGTTCTGACAAACAGTCTGATTTGTTTTAAAAGTTCAGTTATTGCCTTTTCTCTAAATCCTGCTTTGAAACAAAACATTATCAAGCAGAAATAGTAATTTCACAGTTGGGAAGACTTGGCATTCAGCAGCAGTTCTTATAGCACTGCAGCAGTAAAGAATCTGACTCATCACACATCCTTAGGCAGCACAGGCTCATACTCTTACATCCAGCAGCTTCTCCTTTCTCTTGGTTGGGTAGAAACATTAAGGACCTCAATTTTCCAATGTACTTCAGAGTGGCTTATCAGTAGCCTGAATTTAGCAAAGGAAAGTTTCGATACTGAGACTGGGTGCACTGAATCATTCAACAATGACTGGAAAATTGACCAGAGACAAGAGACAGTGATCCTTATGGCTGGTTGCTCAAACACTTCATCCCTTTCTCATATAGGGATGTTTAGGAAGCAGGCCACTTTTTTGCAGGATAAAAGAGGTCACTGGCATCTGTTCAGGTGACAGATTTATTTGCAGTGCACAGTTATAGTCCAGAAGGAATCAGTCAGGGAGTCAGCCAACAGAGCTTTGAACCACAGCCACACATCCACAAAAAAAAGAAAAAGCTTTCTGAGATCTTTCATCATCACATCGTTTCATGCCAAATGATTTTGTTTGTCCTTTTGAGAGAGATTTTCTCAGATACTAGGTATTTTTGCATGCAAATATGGCTACCTCTGGAATTGCAATGGGAATATCCCTCTCCTGGGAAGGATGAATTCACTTAATCACTTTTACATCAGCTTTAAGAACTAAGGCATAAAAGCGTGTATTTCTCACAAATGACAATGAAAGGCAGTTGAGGGAAAGCCCAGATGAAGACCTCAATGTTACAAGGTGAGGTAAAGCCAAATAGATAAATTCCACCCTGGCATCCTTTAGATTGGAGACACGTGGTTTCCCACCAGATCTAAATCTGCAAAATGTAAAAACCATTACCAAAAAAAAAAAGTTTTCAATCACAAGGACACTACTGAAACTCCATTTGTTAGTAGCAACTCCATGCTCTATACAACCAGAGCATAAATATGATGATGCAAGGAAAGGCAGAAGCAATAGCACAGCTTCTGTGCTGTTTTCCTGCACAACGTTGAGTGCTTGGCACAAATCAGTTCCTCCAAGTTGAAGCTATTCAATAAGGCCCATTGTTCACATTAATTTAAGGTCAAAGTTCTCCCTGTCAATAAAGGTCACAAGATTTGATCATTCTGAATCTGCACAGTTGTTTATAAAAAATTAGCTCTCTCAGTGCATAACCAAGGACTATTTGAATCATTAGCAGCAAATGTGTCGTGATTCTTTCCTTTCATGGCTTCCAATACTGAGACAGCTTTCCCCCCCAGCTGAGAAATTCTTTCTAGTTTCTCCTGGCGATGTGCTGAGCTCTTTAGTGTTAAAAACCTATGAACCTAAAATTGATGATATGAGCCAGAAGGACTGCTGTGAGCTTCCAGTTTGTACTAAAACTCAGCAGCTGGGCAGAGATCATTGGGACCATCAGCACAGCTTTAACAAAGTAAAACAGACCAAAATGGAGGGGAAAAAACTATCCAGATCTGCAAGTTTGCCTGCAGAGAGCTCTGAAATGATAGCACACTGAAACAAAGGATGCCTTTCTTCTTGAAATTACTGCAAGTTGGTCTTATTCAGAATATGAGAAACACTGCAGAAAAAATAAAAAGATGGCACTTCACAAAAATAATAACACACAGTACAGAAAATTAGGAAAAAAAAAAAGCAGTTACAATCACATTCTAGCCACATTTTCCTTTTTGATACAACAAATAACTTCCATTTTCAACAATGAGAGCTACTCACATACAAGAAATGGAAAATAGACCCCAGTCTGTTCAGAAATTGGTGTGAATGGAAAACACAGATTACAGGCAACAGTAAAATATATTTCTACTGATAGCTCACTTTTCTTCTGCTGTTCTGGTTCAGAGGCAGAATATATGTCTCTGTATCTCTCCCTCTTCTCTCTTTCTTTTGGTGAAAAACCTATTTTCCAATTTTTCTATATTGAAATTCAAATTAAAAATACACACATTTGGCCCCTTGCAAATTCTGACCTTTCAAAGTTTTTGGACAGAAAAGTGGAAAATCTCATTTTTTTTCACAATGGAGCACTAAAAAGCATATACGAAATAAAGGAAGTTACTATCAGAATACTTCAGTTTACTGTGTATACTTTCAGAATTCAAACATATAAAATGAAAGCAAAGTATGCCTTGATAATACATAGCACCTATTTCAACAAAACTGATAGTTTCCATCAAATCTTTTAATTCCATTTTAAATTCTAGCTCTAGATTCACAGTGTTACCATGTATACAGTTCATAACAAATATTGTGATCTAAAGCGGCACAACTGAATTAAAGATCCTCGTATCAAAAATCGGCAGATTATGGTTGGACCTTCCCTGTCCCAGAGAGAATCCTGCAGTCAGAAACATGTTAGTTTTCTCCCTAGGGAGATGTCAAAGTCTGGACAGAGCTATTCAGGAACAAAGGCAGCTCTCTGTGGAAGACAAGTGTGTAAGCCAAGCTTTCCCCTGTGCTTACTTAAGCTCTTACATGCAACCCTGAGCATGGCTACCCACAGAAGTTATTTCACAGTATAGCCAAGGAGACATCTACTCCCCATTTTGGAAATGTCCGGTTCATCTGCTCTGATGAGGATGTGGCTTCATCACCGCACAGTAAACATGAGGTTGAGAGCAGCAGATGAGACAGGCCTGTTGCGGATGGAGCGATGCACTTCACTCGTAGAGAGAAGCAGCAATACATTTATTGATATAAAACTGGGATTTAACGAGGTTTGATGGTAAATGCAAAAGTGTTTTAATGAGATTCAAGACGGCAAGGCACATTTGGTTATTTACTATATAGAGGACAGGGTCAGACAGAGCTGTCAGGGAGACCCTCCCATTGAGTCAAGGTTTCAGAAAGGACCCCCTTGCTTTCTAAACTCCTTCTCAGAGAGGAGTCTAGGTGCAGCTGGATCCAACCCTAGTCCCAGACTTGGTCAATGGTTTATGTCTAAAGGATTATATATGCACAATCAATCCTTTATATCACTTAGCTAAGATTACAAAGTTCAGCACGCTACTAGTCACTTACCGAGGATTTGTTGCGGCAAAGAATCTCTGAACCTCGAGGAGCAACCTTGAGGGTGTCCCTACTCAAGGGAGATCCTGGCATGCAGTCCGCTGCAGTTCAGGAGAGCTCAAAGGGCTCTTGGGCTGTTCACTAAGGGGGTAAATATGAGCTATAGTCATATTTGCATGTTGACAACAGAACCAGCATTGCTCAAGTTAGCTCTTGGCTATTGTGTTGTTATCTGTCTCCCCGAAACCATGTTGAACCCCAGATGCTGCCATCACAACTACATGCACCCATTATGACCACCATGGATGGTTATTGCTTGGGCAGGGTTATGGGAGATGAAGATCAGGTTGGTGCCTGGGGCGGGAGGAGCACACTGTCACAATGCCGCAGCCCACTATTAGAGCTCAGATGTCTTTCTGACCTAAAAGGACATAATTTTTCCAATGTGAATACAGTTTTCTTTGTAATTTTAACTTTTTCCTTAGTTCCACACCTGTTTCATCTTTGCATGCAGCCAGTTATATTTCCTGAGTCTAAAGAAGACATGTTGCAAAATCTGTGTTGTCAACACAGCACAAGATCACAGAATCACAGAATCACAGGGGTTGGGAGGGACCTCTGGAGATCATCTAGTCCAATCCCACTGCCAGAGCAGGGACACCTAGAGCAGGTTGCACAGGATGGCGTCCAGGCGGGTTTGGAATGTCTCCAGGGTCGGAGACTCCACCACCTCTCTGGGCAGCCTGTTCCAGTGCTCTGCCACCCGCAAAGGAAAGAAGTTCCTCCTCATGTTTAGATGGAACTTCCTATGGTCAAGTTTGTGCCCATTACCTCTTGTGCTGTCACTGGGCACCACTGCAAAAAGACAGGTGCCATCCTCCCAGCACCCTCCCTTTAGGTATTTGTAAGCATTGATGAGATCCCCTCTGAGTCTTCTCTTCTCCAGACTAAAAGACCCAAGTCCCTCAGCCTTTCCTCATAAGAAAGATGTTCCAGCCCTCTCATCATCTTTGTAGCCCTCTGCTGTACCCTCTCCAGCAGTTCCCTGTCCTTCTTGAACCAGGGAGCCCAGAAGTGGACACAGTACACCAGGTGCAGCCTCACCAGGGCAGAGTAGAGGGGGAGGATAACCTGCCGCAACCTGCTTGCCATACACCTCTTGATGCACCCCAGGATGCCATTGGCCTTCTTGGCCACAAGGGCACATTGCTGGCTCATGGTCATCCTATTGTCCACCAGGACTCCCAGGTCCCTTTCCACTGAGATGCTTTCCAGCAGGTCAACCCCTAACCTGTACTGGTGCATGGGGTTATTCCTCCCCAAGTGCAGTACTCTACACTTGCCCTTGTGGAACTTCATGAGGTTTCTCTCTGCTCAACTCTCTAGATATCCAGACTTAATTAAGGAATAAAATTTCTTTCCATTTAAATTTTAAAAAACCCAACACCTTAGGAAATATTTCAATTACCTTTAAGCTTTAAAAATTTTCTCAGAAGCAACGTGAATTGTTGAGCCCCAACTCAATATTACTGTGCCTTTGAGTGTGTCATTTTTAATGACTTGTAATTTAAAGGTCCCCACAATCTCACAAGATTTAACCTTATTTTATTTTTCATTAAGTCATTCAGACATTTCCTGCCTTGTATGTTGTTAGACTAGACTGAACTGTCAAATCTTTTCTGGTCACACTTTCCACTCTGCTTTATTCCGAGAAATGCTTAATCATGTTATGACATGCCTGTGGCCACTAATGTAATAAGGAAAAAAGGAGAAAAAATTCATCTGCTAACAGGAGAGACTAGCACAGAAGAATAACTGAAAACTAAGTAAAGAAATCTGTAAAAGAACAAATATAATTGAAGATATAGCTTTTTGGAAAGTTAGACATGAAGAACAATTTCTTATTCTGAAATTTTACTGTTTCAACATTTGATTATTAGTCCTTTGTGGCTGCCCATACTATTGCTTAGAGACCATACTTTGTTATGGATAACTTGGCTCTTGGTTCAATAAATCATAATAACTTGATTCCAGTCACAAGCATTTAATATAACAGATTAAACTATGCCAAAAGCTTATTGATACAAATATAAAGAAAATTATTTACTTTTGTCATCAACTTTAAAAAAGCCCCAAGGGCTTTTTAAAGTTTTATGGCTGTCTTTAAAAAGATGCCATTAGTGATCCCATATGTCATATATTAATTGTGATCCCTATTCAGTCTTCTAAGGTGAAGTTTTAAATATAGGTCCAAACCAAGATTTACAGTCATTGTCAACAAAGTCTGCAGATTACAGAGATTGATAGAGTAGCAAATAATGAGGAAGATGCTTGCCCTTACAGAAGGATTTCCACTGCATGGCTAAGTGGCTCCAATGGATTGTAAAAAATATCTTGAAATATGACAAAGTGTGGGATGCAGATCCCAGCTACTGGATAGGAATGCAGAATCCAAGGATGGTACATGGGAGCTGTCTGAGCAGCGTGAAGGGTTGCTTTAGTCCTTGACATTGAAAAAGAGGGGCTATCAAACACTAGAGAAGGGATTTTGCTGCTGTACAGGGGGCTGGCCAGTTAGGAATACCAGGTCTGGTTCAGTTGTCCACAGTGATGTGGAGCATGTTCACAGGAAACCAGGAAAAAGAACCAAAGGCTTGAGAGCAATGTTTGTGTTATAAGCCTTATGGGCTCAAAACATACCTTATGAAAGACAAAACAGAGAAGAGGTAGACCTGAAGGGGCAAACAAAGAACAGACCTGGTAGCTGGCAACTCTTTAGCCTTGCCAACAAAGAAACTGTTGACTACAGGCAAAGCCAGACAAATTCCACTTTGAAGTAAGATCTGACTTGCTGGCACCAAGAGGTAATTAACTATCAGAATGGTTTACCTTTAAAATGAGTTGTGCTGGTTTTCCATACCACATATCGAAACAAGGCATGTGTTAAATGTCCAGGGTGGTGCTTTCTAGTCTTGGCAATCATGTTCATTCCCACACTTCAACAGAAAAAGCAGAACCAACGATAATAACCTTGTTGGGAACCACACACAAACAGCATTTTTGGACATTTTTAAGAGAGTTGTCCAAGCAAAGGATGTAACCAGGCAGCCAGGCAGGGAGAAGCAGACAGACTCAGCACTGTGGTCTGAGCTTGGTATCTCCCGGCAAGTGTTAAGTCCTTCTACATAAATTTTGAAATCACAGCCTGCAAGGTGAGGTATTAGAGGACCATATTCCAACACACAGCAGCAAGAGATTAGAAGGTCCCCAGAGGAAAGGTCCAAGGGTGTGACAAAGTATCATTCCTGCTTTATCCTCAGCATCTGCAGAACATTAAACCAATTGTTTCTAATCAAATCTTGAACCTTACCTGGACAGACAATCTTCTCAGGTTTTATCCTAGTCTTTTACACCTACACAGGGACATTGAGGATAAATGACTCTGCAAACATTTTTGCACTGAGTTCATCTCAGATGTAACACTCTGATGCCACTCAGAATTTCAGTGAAGACATGAATATGAAATCCAGACTGAAATAACATTGCTGAAGTTACAATACAAATTAATTTCGCCCAATTTTAACTTCATTTTTATATATGGCATAAACAACCAAGGAGAGTTCCAGAAACATGATCCAGGTTGAACTATTATTGTAAGCTTTGGGACAAGGATTTTCTTTTGCTAAAATCACATTCTGTAACCTGATAGTTGCCTTATGGCTGCCAGTTAGAAGATCAATAATAACACTGAGTCTCCCTTGCCATTGACCAACTTCAACTATTAACATGGTATTCTTGACTGAAAGTAAGATTACAGAACTGTTATAAGGAAGGTTCCACAACATAGGAGTTTAAAACCTGAGTGTTGTCCTATAAATAATTTTTAAGTGTTCTCAACTATCATACTTTAATCACTTCCCTGGATTAACCAGAAGATAGTCCCAGAGGGTGACTGGCAGGGAGAGATGCATACGCAACTCTGGCACAAAGCAAGCAGGTTTCTTATCTTCTGAGCGAGGTTCAGGCAAAGATCCTCCAGTCGGGATTAATCTCAGAGCCTGAGATGATAGCTGCAGCACAGATGTCCGTGTCTGACCCAGTTGCCTCTTCTCTGCAGGACCAGATTCCTCTGATCGTATGAAATAGCTGCTTGACTCACAGCGCAGAATTGCTAACTTTTCATTTCTGATTGCAAAGAGAGCTGATGGTGAAGGGTAAACACCATATACGTGTAGTGTAAATGTCTATATTTGATTAGATGAATCCCATGCCTTGTGACCTTTGGGTTTATTCTTTCAGATTTGTCTTCAAACATGGTCCCATGGCCAGGAGAGTGCAAATGTCACCAGCCCAAAAGAACACAGGGGAAGCAGAGTAATTCTGAAACAGCCCCGTAATAATTACTCTAGTCATACCTGCTTCTGTTTAGGAGTAGTATTTTCCTGCTGACCTTTCCCAACAGAAAATGTAACAAATTCTACCGTGTCCTCCATGCCAGCAAATTTTGCTTGTACTTAGGTACCTCTGTTTCTACATCAAGGAATAATAATGATTTTTATTTTTTTTTTAACCAGGACCATACAAATAAATGTTCACACTCATACATAGCACAGGCCCAAGGAGCCAAGTATTTAGCACCTTCATCCTGTGACCTTCAGCAAAAATGAAAATGCTCACCACCTTGCAACAGATGCCAACCAGCTCAGTAATATCCATGCTGCTTTTATTGCATTATTACTTCAAACCCAGAGTAGGGTTTAGTAAAAAATGAGATTTTATTAAGGAATGTTTAAGCTACAATTGGAGTTTTATTTTTAAAACAATAAAAACATCAATGATCCAAGGATACAAACATATAAGGCACAATGTCAATGTCTTAGCAAAGGAAATAGGAACAGATGACGCTAAATATGCTATAGGCTGTTAGACGAGCGTGCCAACAGCACAATGTGTTACTACACAGGAAGCCTGATTTCAGAAGCCTGTTGAAACTGTTCAGCTGAAATGGCGTTCCACAGAAAATAGCTTTTTGACAAAACAGACCTTTTTTGGAAAAAACCAAAACCAAAACCAAAAACATTTATTTTAAATTTAAAATACATCACGAATGAAAAATTGTGCTCCAAACAGAAAAGAAACAGGTTTTGATGGGCTGCCAAAAATCAAAGGGGTGAGGGAGTGTTGTATTTATTTGTTTCCTAGCTTGAAGGCTTTTCTTGTTAGTGATGCTACAGATATCCAAAATGTTATCATTTTTCAGCTTTTTACTTTTGGCAAGTTTCTGCCCTGGCAATTTGTTTTCATCACAACATTTTAACAGGAAGAGGTTAATTTTCAAACAGCTCTAGCAACATTCATATAGCTTCCTCCTTTCTCTTGTTACTGGATACCACAGGAGTACATAACACTTAAACCAGTAACAGCACCAAAGGAAAAATGCTGTGTATTGTTTCTCTTCAAACTACTTGCAATCATGGACAATTCCACATGGAATTAGAAACAAAGCATTCTTTAATTAACTACATTTGAAATATACCCTGTTCTCAGGAGCTCTGCTCAGCACAAAAAGACCAAAGAGAGCCCAAAAACAGCATCGTCATATTACTTTGTGAGCCTGCCTAAAGGAATGGTGCGTCTCCTACCTCTGCGTGTATATCGTATTTTCTAGGTCTTGTACCACATTCTGCTATTCCTAATTCCTCCAGAGGAGCAGCAGCTTGCAGCACCTTTATAAAGGTTGGTAAGGATAAATTTAGCTTCCCGAGCCTGCTTCCTGAGCTGGGTGAAGCCGAGCCACCTCTGAATAAGGAACAGGTGACAGTGGTAGCACTGGCGATGTGCTCCCACAAGACGCGTAAGCTTAGCCATAGCATTGTGTCCACGTGCCTTTAGCATGGGGGCTGGCAAGAGCAAAGGCCTCTCAGTTCAAGTCTGTGAAGAAATCCCCAAAATCAAGGGGTGTGGGTAGCTGAACACAGCCCTACCCCACTGCCATCCCATCCATGGGTGTCTGGCTACTGCGGTGGCTTTGTAGGGAGGGAACCTGCTCTTTACTGCCCATTTCTCTACTCGTGGTGCTCAGCCCTCTCCCCTGAGCATCAGAGAAAGGCTACTGCTTGGATAGAGGTATTAACTGAGCATTGTTTATAAAAATATAAGAAATCTGTTTACTAACTATAGATAACTAGTTATAACAACGTAGACCATGTCTGTGCATCACTGGAATATATAATATGCTCAATGGGAATGTATAAAATCTAAGGTATTTGGACGGGGGACATGCATGTACGTGTGTATGTGTGCGTAGGGGTTTTCTTGAGTTTTTTTATTTGAAGCCTATTGTCTAATGGTATGTTTAATTGTATGGTAGCAATTATTCTGCCTGCTGTGGAAGTGACAAAGGTACATTCAGATGAAGAGGCAATATTTTCTGAAAATAAATGCATTAACAATCCCGATTTCATAATCCTTACAACATGAAAAATGGTAAGAACTTAATGGCCCAAGGGCAGGTGACAGAAAATGAATATATACAAAATAGGGATGGTGCAACTAGAGACAGAGTATCTAGTTAATACTCAAACTGAATCAGCAAAACCAAGATACAAGGAAAGCATTCTGACCTTCTACACTCCCAGAACTGTCACACCACACCTGTGAGAAGATACTGCACTATCTTTTTTTTTTCCCCAGTGAACAGCAGTATTCATTGTTTCAGGAATAAAAAAAAACAGTCAATAAGAAGATCTTACTTTTTTTTTCTTCATTTCCATAGATTAACTGTTTTTTTGCAAAACCAAGAAAAAACTTTTTCTGTTGAAGAACTTGTAAAATGACTTGCAAGCATTTCCTCAAAGACAATTTAGGAAAATAAAATTCTAAAAATCAATCTGTTTGCAGGCTCTGATTAAGTTACTGTTTCCAGGGGCAACATTTTCAAGATTAACATGAAAAACGCCTTTTGGAGCCCTGGCCATGACAGAGATATGATTCCATTATTGTAGCTTGCCTGCCCCACTCAGGGCTCTAAATCACCGGTGTGTAGATTTCCTGCAGAATGCTAAATGATAAGGAGCATTAAGGAAAGAGGTTGCCAGTTTGAAGTCAGTTGCCTGCTGTTCCAGGATCAGTTGCTTGAACTGCTGAAGTATTCTTTTAACTGGGTCTAGGGCTTCCTTGCAATCCTTCCACCGAGAAAGTATCTTCCCTTTGATCTATTAAGCCTACAGGCTCTAAAACTGCCCCCATAGTTAGGATACCTCCTCCATGTTTGGGGGATGCCAGGCAGCCACAGCTCTTCTGCTGTTCCTGAGACAAGCAGCAGGTCCCTTCCATGGAAGGATTCAAATAATGGACTTTTCCAAAGTAATAGGATTATGGGATTTTTTTTTAGTGTGCTTCTGTGATTCTATCAGGCATTAGGTGGAGATACAGCTAAAAAACGACTGAGCTTTTAAGCTGGGACTGTAGAGCTCTGAATTCTCACAAATATACTTACTGCATATTTATAAGATAGCTTTTAAGAAGTGAGTCAACAAAATCTATCCCTGGTGTGCTTATTATGATGGGCTGATTTTAAAAAAATGGGCTGAGAGACAACCTGAGGACTGGAAAGCATATTGTACAGCAATGAATAGGTCTGTTTAGACAAGTAGATACAAGGTGCATTTGTGGTGATTTCCTTCTATTTGGGCCTAGGTAGGTTTTCTTTCCACAAAAAGGCATATATTCTTTTATTCCCTGCTTCATTCAAGTAGTTGTGAACCCAACTTGTCCTTAGTATTGTGTGACAGCCTGCTGAGGAAATGGCCCCAAAATAATGAGGGATGGGATTCAGCAAAATATTGTTCATATTTATACTGCCATACAGATCTACACAAAGGCTCTGCAATAGCAGCAGCATTCTGCTGATCTACTGATTTTCTTCTATGTAGACCCTGCAGAGGCACAATAACAAGAGAAAAATAATAAAGAAGCCATTTAAAGATTTGCGACCGTGCTTGGTATGAATGTTTCTTTAAATGATGCAGACCATGAGAACATAATGTGTCCATACGGTGCTGCATTTCATCTGCTCAGAGAAAAATAATTCATGAAGAGAGCATTTCAAATCTATTAAAATATTCCCACTTCCTCTTCCACCAGCTTCAGTTAAGAATAGCAAGAAAGGTTAAAGATTTAATGGATGTCAAGATTGAACTTGCTGTCCTTTTCAGACCCTCCTGAACAGAGATGAAGGCCACCGCTCATGCTGTGCATTACCACTGTATAAATAAGCTTCCTATATTTCACCTGACTTTTGGATAAACAAAGGCTTTCAGTCTCTGTACCCCAAAACATGACAACATTGCATTATTTTCTTGTTTTCAATAGCAAAAATATACCCTGATTTATTGCCTTCTTAAGCCTGGAGAATTCAGTTTTTAAAAGCTGCATTTCCAGATTTTGCAGAACTGGGAAAAGCTCTCAGGAATACCCCTGTTCTGAACATAGGTGTTCTTCCATCTCCCACCAAAGCATGAGATTCAACTGGAATGTGTAATTTTCAAAATTTGAAAAAAATGTCAGCGTATTCAGGACCCTGAACCATTCTTATCTGAAACTTAAAAGCTGGATGTCACCCCAGCAAGTTCTGGCTCCGCAGGACTCAACAGACTGCTGTTACATTATTTGAGCCAGCCAAGAAGGCCACTTCCACAGAATAAGGAGTATAACATCCCCCTGAGCCCCTTTCTCAAGGCAGACTTTGCTGGACATTCAAACTCATGGCAAATCAATCTGGAGCAAATCCCAAAAGTAGAAACCTTCCTGTAATTCACTGAAAATACACCAAAGATGAGACACATCTGTAAAGCATTTAGATTTTACAAATAGGCATTTTTCAACAAAGACATGCTTTGTCAGGAAATTCCTGGCCAGCTCTAATCAGGAATGCATCTGGGAACTAAACATTTTTTCAGATCTATGAGCAAGATGGATTTAGCCAAGGAACGAAAGGGACGTGACACTCTGATCAGCGATCCAGAATATGAAAGGACATGGTAAATCAGAAAAGGAAGGAATTGACCAGCAAAATTCTTTACTTGCAATTAAAATAATTTAACATCACATCTGATGAGACTTTCTACAATGCACAGCATTTACCAGTGATAAGTAGAGTTCTGGAGTAAAGGGCCTGTAGCACAGGGAGCAGAGGAGACCAATGCAACCATAATCACAGCGCGCAACTTGGAGTACAGCCTGTGCAGGCCAGAGGTAATGGGGAGAAAGGAGGGATTATAATCCCTCCTTTTCCACTAGCAGTTCAATGCTCGATTACCAATGCATTAGAGTTTTTATCCTCAGTAAATTTTGCTTGCAAAGACAGTTTCAAAACCAAACCAATCAAACATGACCCTATGGGTCCTGGAGAGCAGCCACAGTTCAGTTGGACAGTAAATTTAATTTCTCAAAAGTAATGTTGTTTACATTAACTCTTCACATCACCCTCTAGAAAAAAAGATAATAGAAAACTGAGGTCCCCAGGACATTATTTACAGGAAAGCACAGTGTTAACAGGCAATAGTTCAATTCTTCCTCTGAGCAAGAACTACATCTCCTATTTTTCCAGCCACTAAGCAATTGACACTTCTGGCATAAGACTGAAGATGCGGTTTCAAACCCCCTCAAGCAGAGGAGGAACTGAACTTGGCTAGGTGGCTGCCTGGCTATGTGACTGGCTGGCTCACTGCCCTGGTAGCCGAGTGACTATACAACAGAGAGGATTTTGGCCCTTATTGCTCCAGTAGCACCCCAGCCCTAAAGCTTCAGCCACCTTCTCAATAAATAAGGCTCCAAAACAACCATATTCCCCAGCACTCCCCCTTCCTGCCCCACACCACCAGCTCTACTCTCCCTGCTTTCACCCAGTGCCGCCCAGCTCCTTCTGCCTGAGCCCAAGCCACCACCTGGCAGCTGGTTACAACAGTTTCTTGATCTGGAGATAAAACCCTCTGTAGAGGTACTTACCTGAGCCACAGGATAAACGTTTCCACTCAGACGTTTTTTAGTTGCCAGAAACTACTTGCCTCAGATCAGTGGCCCTGCCATAAATTCACAGGTTAAAGAATACCAGTCTGAAATTATCCCCGTTCTGCCAGTGCTTCAAGACTTGAATTACAACAGCCAAACACTAGACCTACTAACTTTGAGGGAGGGAAACCCCACCCCCACACCAAAAAAAAAAAAAAACCACCCAACAAAAAAAACCCCACTTAATTTCAAGATAAAACAGTCCTTGCTTGAAACACATGTTTAAATGTTTTCCCACACAGAATGTCTGATGCACTGGCACTGCTGACACATCTGCAAATTAAAAATGGTTTCTTACCAAAAAAAAAAAAAGAATTATGCAAACACAGCAATTTCTATTTAAATTGAGCATTTAACCAGTTATCAATTGTTGTGAGGACCTGAGGGAACATATAGAGACAGGGAGTGTCTTGCTTCTTTTTCCAGCCTTCAGAATGACACAATGTCTTCCGCAACGTGCTCTGTAGCTGGAAAGTCCAGTGTCTGAAGCATGAGCAGTAGTCTACTTTTCAGGCAGCTATTTAGCAATTCTAGCACTCTGGGACCTTCCGGATCCCAGTGTTCACAGGTACCAAGTCTCTGGTTTGTCACCTCTGGAATAAAGAGAGCTTTGTACCAAACTGGATATGAGTAATTGTAATATGCGATGTGTAGTAACTGGTAGCTGCAGAGCCTGTGCCATCTGGAGAGGCAGGGATTTACACAAGGTTTTCGTGGAAGCAGAATGAAGGCAAAATTTCACAGCAAGAATAAAGCTGAATCTGCACAGGCACGCAGGATTCAGATGAGCCTTTCAAGAGAAATGCCTCATATGAATGTTTGTAATTAAGAGACTTAGTGCATTACAAGCCCTTGCATAGTCTGAGCTGGACCAACTTTGAAGCAGCAAGTATATACTCACCTGCTGGCTGATGGAAATTACTGATTCTGGAGGACAGACAATACAATCAATTATTCACATCTCCTGTGTTGCTGCTACCCACGCAGCTACTGGCAGATTTGGAAAACCAAGAAGGTTTGGGGTTGATTTTAACACGTTCGTATGGCCTACCTTTATCTGTCACTGGGTAGAAAAACTTTGAAAATAAAAATCATTACTCCATTTTCAAAAACACACTTCTAAGTAATGTTTAAATCCTATCAACATAGCTTCTCCTAATGGCCTGTTTCCATTTATTGCACCTCCTTCCACCAACATTGCACCTCCTTTAACCCATACAAATGTCACTTGGGCCAACAACAGTTTGGCCAACAACAGCATCAAAGTGTTAACAGTTTGTTAATTCTGGCTGATTCCTTATATGTATTTACTATTAAGCTACAGACCCTTTTTTGACTGCCAAGGGGTTGGTTACTCTCCTGTTTATTGTACCTCCACCCTGGCCAAACACTGGGCATTGAAATGAGCTGAAAATGAAAGGTTGATGGACACTCCTCTCGTCTGTTCCTGCTAGCTATGCGTCTATCCCTGTTATTCCTATTGCTGTTAACACCCACCATCTAGCCACCTCCTAGAGGAGTGCAGTCCTCCAGGGAACCAATGAAAGCAAGGGAAGTTAGAAAAGGGATAAGACTTTCTGGAGCAGATCTCTAACAGAAAGAACAGGTCAAGAAGAGATGTCAAGACACCAAAGATGACAAGACCGCACTTAAAATAATGTTTCCTGGCAGAACGGAAACAGGAATAAGGAAAGGGATGAGGGAGGCTGGAGAACACAGTGCAGGCAGCTGCTGGCTGCTGCTCTCACCACAGCCTCCTCTAGCTCTGAGGGAGTGTGGGAGAAGCCACAAGGCGTAAACATCCACATCACGAGCGCTGCGGAGGGAAGGAAAACTATGTAAGACAGCATCAAGCAGAGATACAATCCTGCCCTGGAAAACCTGTGCCTGAATAATAGCATGCAGGTGTTTCTCAGTTTGGCACAGAGGTGGGGGCCTCTCATGTTGTCTGCAAAGGGTGGCTGCATTGAGAAACAACAGCTGAGAGAGGTGGTGACTGCTTGCTTCATCTGTCATGGGTCACCAAAGGGGGCCAAGCTGTGAACAAGACAGCTTACGGCACACACGGTCTGGGAAGAGGCTCACTTCAACTCCCAGCACGCCATGGGGAATCACCCCGGTCCACATGCGGAGGGATTGAGGGACCACATGCTTGGTGCTGCCAAGCTGGAGTAGCCCTCCCTGCAGTAACACCTCCGACAGCAGCCACACCAGCCAGCACTGCACCCAGGGATACGCTGGCGACGACCAAGTGAGAGCAGGGCGTGCAAGCTCAGGGGCCGTGGGGAGCTCCGGCATAGGTAGCCGGGGAGGTGCATCCACCCCCCCGCAGCCCAGGGCTGCCCAGCAGGAGAGGCTCAACCAGGGCTGCAACCAGCGCTTGCAAACAAACCTGCTGCCTCTCACGCATACATAAAGGGAAGCCGATGCTGATGACATTTGCTTATTCACAGCTGGGAGAGCTTAATCAAAAGACAACAAGAAATGCTGTTCCGTTTTGCTTTTTATTCCCTTCAGTGCCATTCCACTTACTTTAAAAATAGATGTCATAGCAAAGATTTATATTTAATGCTTTGCTTGTCACAGAGGGAAGAAGTGAGCTGCTGAGAAGTAAGAAACTCTGGGAGTGGGGAGGGGGATTTATCCAGGGATGAAGACTTTTGGGACTAGATCCATTTTGAACTAATTTAACTAGAACGGAAGGCGTTACTCTGTGCTCGCTCAGCGCACAGATCGTTCCATGCACCAGACCTTTTTCTGCAATGTTGTAGGGAAGAGTGAAATCAGTCTCCAGAGGAAAGCAGGGGAAGGGGAAGGGGGGAGAGCATCCAGCTCCATCTGTCTTTAGGCAATTTTACCAGTGGAACCGTTTCAGTAGAAGGTCATTATGTATTTCTCCTGTATAATAATTGAGACACATTACTTACCAGTGGCTTCCTGCTAATGAAATACACGTAGCAGTGTTATTACAGTAACAGTAATCTTAAGCAATCTGTTAATAAATGCAAACATTTTTAATTTCTGTTATGCACCTGAAGACCCACTCCAGTTTTGTTTTTTTGGTTTTTTGTTCTTCCTTGAGACCAGTTATGGCAGTGCCCATAACACAGTGTGTCCCAGCAAAAGGGCTCAGGCACTCTGATTTACGTAGGTGAGGACATGCTATTGCTCACCTTCCTGTATTCATAACTTTCCATTTCTTTCCTCTTGCATGCATTTTTGCAAACTTTTCCGCACTTTGGATTTCATCTCAGCTGCACACTCATGAGACAATATATCAGTTCCCCCATGTTCATTTTGGAGGTGATTTCCTTGCATTACACCGCCAGTTTCATCCACATTTTTGAGAACATGGTGTGGAGCAGATTACCCAGAAATCTCCAGCTCTCGCCTCAGGCAAGACTGGTCGTGTTTGTCACAGCCTACTTGTGAAATCCAGATAAGCCTCTCCTCACTGTTCAGAGCAGCACATTTCCTGAGGTACACTAATGCCCAATGACAGTTCACCTGTGGTCTATTTCAGACATTTCTGCCCTAAAACATATTTCCCACCAGCTTTGTTTTGACTCATGCATGCAGATTGCTACTGAGTCAATGCTCTCTGCCAGCGTAATACTCCAAAACAGATACTGCAAGCAATAAAGGAGTTATGGAAGGCTTCAAAATAGAAGCTTTGGGAAATAGATCCATGGATAATGCAGGCTTTACAGAACCCATGAAGGATATGTTTTTTAACGAGATACCCTAAACGTAAGATGCTGACTGGGAAGGCTGTAAGCTCCCCTGTCTGGCTGCTGCACTTATCACAAATGTAATACCTACCAAGCAGGTTGTGCTGTACCTTATTCTCTTGTTCTGTCTGCGGGATTGTCTCTAATTTTATTTTAGTATGCTTCTGGGCTAGTTTAATAGACAGCTTGTACCTACAAAAATATGTATGAAAGATCTCCAAATGGCTAGTGTTCATGAAGAACAGGAAAAAGCTACACTGTCATGGTTTCTTTCTGATCCTTGGGAACGGTACTGAATGAGTGCAACAAGGCAAAAAATTTATTGGGAGAATCAATCCTCATCTCTATTTAAAAAACAGACAAATGTCAGTCTCTCTTTGGGTGACGCTGCCTTTTCTTATGGACTGTTGTAAACAATTTGCTGATTCCTCCCATCTGCTCATCTAAAAGAAGTTGCAATATTACATTAAAAACTACCACAAACTGTGTCACTTACCGAGCAGCAAGGGAAAAAATGCACCTTGTTCCCTAAGGGTACCACATAGTTATGCGACCTGCTTTGCTTGGCTACATTTCACAGACCACCAAGCGACACCCCTTCTCTTCTCCGCGCCGTCCAGAAGACTTTTATCTCTCTACATCTCTCCTGCTGCAGCGGGAATAAAAGCAACTCAGCGGCACGAAGTCAGAATCCAAAGTTGAGACGGGCAAAGCACAGCCTAAAGCAACTTCACCTCTGGTTCCCTTACGACTCTGTGAAGCGCAATCATCAAAGCAGCACTAATACGACCACCCAACTCAAGGCATACAGCGTGCAGCTCTGCTCATGTGAATGCTCTGTGCTCTGAGACCGCACAAGGACATGTCATCCAAGGACCTGAATGAAATGAAAATAGAGAAAAGATCCCAGCTAACTCTCTTCATCTTTCTACAGACCGGCATACCCTGAACACTCAGCCCCCTGTCTCTGGGCTCTCCGGGAGAGATTTAGCTCGGGGCCATGGTTTTCTGCTTTGGGGCTTTTTCCTGGGGAAAAGCAGCTCTAAACTAAAAAGCTGGTTCTGTGGGACAGGACTGCATGCTGAATTAGCCCTGGACTCCTTCTTTCTCTGGTCTCTCCTGCCAGCTTCTTAGCCTCTCTGGGCTGCATCCAACTCCCTCGGATAGGGAGCGGGGCTCACACCCCTCACTCTCCACCATCTCCTGGAGCAGGGCTTCCCTGGGGTAAGAGAAAGGCAGAGGAAGTTGAGCCCCAGCCAGGGTGAAAGGAGCTGCTTCTAACAGCCCATGCAGATGGGGGAGGGGAGCAGAAGAGATCCCCCCTCATTGCACCCAGTGGCTGTGGCTCCCCACCATTAGTCACTGTCCCCCACACCACCCGCAGACCCCACCAGCTGTTGTGTTGTCCCATCGGCTGTCGTGTCATCCATCCATCCCCCGGCACTCTGCTTTCACCAGGGGAAAAGAGCACGAAAGAATTTGAACTGTACAACGCTTGAGTACGTTGGGGCAGATGAATCAAAGCAACAAAAAGCAGGGGGAATTTCCCCACTCTCAGGGAAAATTCAGCCCGTCACTGGAGAATTAATGTCAAGAGTGAGAGATGGGCTGGAAGTAAGGAGAGATTTGGACACAGCCAGGGAAGCACAGAGAAGCGAGTAAACCCACACCACCACTAGACCTTCCTTCAGCTAAAATTTTCCCCTGACCAACAAATGCCCCAATCACCAGGAAACAGATGTGAGCGAGTGGATCCCGGCTGCTGCACTGTCCTGCAGAGAGCAGGGATGTCCTGATAATAACGTGACTCTTGCCAAAGCGACAATGTCCCACGGTGGTGGGACAGTGCTGTTACTTCTCAGGGGTGCTCGCTTTGAACAGCACTTGCCCTCTGCTTCTGGTGCGGTTTCGAGCAACCTTGTGGATGCTGTACCAACCTGGGCATTGTCAGAGCACATCTCGCAAAAATCTTGCAGGCAAGGTGGCTTGCTGTGCTGGCAAATTCTCATTGCTTTTCAAGATTAAACTCTGAGTCTCACCATGGTCCTTCCTTGGGGATTTGGCTCAGCTTCCAATCTGATTCCCATCTCTTATCAGCGTCTCAGCCTCCAATAACTGTATGGTTGTGATTAGTCTGAGATTTCAGATTCAGAGTCTCCATTTCCACCTTTTTTCTATTTTCTCATTTTTCTGTATTTTTGTATGTGTGTGTGTGAAGTAATTGATTTTTCACATTTCCGTAATGCAGTTTCATATGTAGACTCTTCTCCATCAGTTAGCTGGACAGTATTAAACACCCTGTGCTTCAAAAGCAGTGACAGCCAGAAACAAAACTCCCTCTGACTATTTGGCTCGTGTTAAGACTTAGACACAGAAAAGACCAGCGGTTGAATCTTCTCCAGTTTAAAATCTTCTCCTCTGTATTTCCAGGAGATTTTAATTGCCACTTCTTCACCATTTCTTTCCTCTTCATGTTTTCTTCTTTTGTTTCCTTCCTAATTCCAGGAATTCAGCAGCCTCCCAAATCTAATAGAAACCACTATCAGTCAGCCTCAGGGCCTTGCATAATGTGAAGAGCAACCACAGCCAGTGCCACATGGTACTGTACCTTAATGGTGAGTCCCCTAGAGCCTGCAAATCCCCAGGCACCCATGCTCTGGAGCCAAGACACTTCAGTGGTGAATCATTCAGGCTCCTGGCCAGCCCACCTGGGACTTATACACACACACACACACACATCCCCCTGAAACCAGCATTTCAGATCTCAGAAGTAATGCGTCTTCAGGCTCCCAGAAGCCTGTTCAGTGAAGGGCAGATCAGAGAAGCTCCAGGGCATGTAACAGTTCCCAGCTCTTAGCTCCCACCAGGACTCTAAGCACCAATGGCCCAGGGACTCAGGCATTTCCAAGAACCACTTGCCAAAATCCAACAAGTTTCTGCTAGAAGCTGCCTGGATTAAATGACAATTTCTTTCTGATGGAATGACCATCTCCCAGAGAAGTGCTAACTTTGGTCAGTTGGGAAAATGTTGCACTGGAGGATTTGTTACTAGACCTCCTTCTAACTGGTCACTCTTCCTTTTGTGCTCTGTTCTCACTTCCTCCTCTGACTCTGTCATATATGCTTGCCTTTAGCATCCAAGTCCCCTCTAACAGTAGACAAAGTAGATTTTCAATGGCCCAGAAAATTGCTGGACATCACATCGGGCACGACCCAAACGGCCAGCTTCTGCTTTGTATTTCTTCTTCATCCATAGCCTTCCTGCTTCAGAGGGGAGTTCAGAGTCCGTGGGCTGGCAAGAATCTGGGGTAGCACAGGGATTTCTCCCACCTACAGCCCTCCCAGACCCAGCTGATCCTTCCAGGCTTCCTGAAACCTGTCATGATGTTTCCAGTCTCTCTTACTACTGACCAGAGCACCCACTGATGTTCCCAACCCTATAGAGTGTCTTCAAATCCCCGGTGATTTTGCTGCACAAAATCCATCCTTCTGTCATAGCAAGGTTTGGTTTTGCCTGTACTTCTGCAAACCAAATGAAAGTTGCTCTTTTCAAGTTTTCAGTGTCACAGCAACCACGTGGATATGTCGTGGTGGATGGAGCACCTGTATTTCTATTATAGGCCTTCATATAAAACCCTCACACAAGACATTAGGGTAGGATGTTCTCCAGGGCAGTATCTTAGCTTCAGCACTTATATCAGATCTTTTTAATTTCTTTTTTCAGGCCCAGCTGTGAACTTGGAACTGAATATAATAAAGATAATTTCAACATGGCTGAGAGCGCCAAATATTGCACTTACATGCACAGTTCTGCCTGAACACGCTGCAAGGCATGGCCCACACTCACAGCACATACAACACAGGGTCGCTGAGTGGGTACACACCAGGTTAGGACTGCAGCTACCACACAAAGCCCAACACATCTGGCCTCAGCCATAGTGCTCTCAGGACGGGGAGCTCACAGCCTGACCCCTTCAAGCCTGTACCTGTAAACACTGCTGAATATAAAACAATATTGAAGAATTAAGCATTTGCAAATGTGTGATACCAAACAGCTCATAATGATGCAGAGCACCTTGAAGTCAGTGACCCTTGCTCAATCTGAGAAATACACTTCCTTACCCTCATGAGTCTCTTACTATTTTTAGCTAAGAGCTACAATAATTACTAACTAGAAATCCTATGGGATATGCTGGGATGAAAACTCACCTAGTTTTTTGTGCTTCTTGTGCCACCCACTGGAATAGGCTGAAAACCCAAGTGAAAAGAATACGTTCAGGAAATTTGATATCCAGCATCTTTTAGTATGTTTCATGAATTAATACAACAACAGCTTGCAGTATGCTCCAACAGTTTTAGTCAATTCTCATTAATTCAAAATATCTGAAAAGAAGAACCCAAGTTTGCTAATCTCCTGACCAAATGCCTGCAAGCCGCTAAAAAAGTTTGCCTATCAGGAGAAAGGCAAATGCAGTTCAGTGATGTAGTTGTACTGATGAATTCTCCAGACACTAATGACGTTGTACAGGGCACAGACAGTATCTCACCTAACATAGTCTAACCACCTCCAGTCACTGGCAGGTGAGAAAGCGAAACTGAAGCAGGTGTGGAGAAGCTGTTCATCTTATATGAGAAAGGCTGAGCTTACTGGACTAAGGGACTACAAGAACCTGCCTTGTTTAGTCAGGCAAAATGAAGGCTGAGTGAGAATATTTCTCTCTTCAAATACCTCATGGGCATATATTCCAAGGGAGTACAGCCTCTGGGATAGTGTTCACAGTGATTATAAAATTAATCAGGAATTAATTTGAATACCTAGGAAAGTTTAATAGCATCAAAGCAGTCAGCAAAGCCCTCCGGTAGAATAGATAATGGCAGACAACTTTACCTTTTTCATAAAAAAGAGCTTGAAGCATTTCTGAAAGCCATTGTATGATGGGATTATTTGCAATAGCAAGGTATCACATGTAGGGACACGGCCTCACATTTTTGTATTTTTACTGAGGAGGTGTATCCATCTTCTAGAAAGAGTGCAAACAACAGGAAGAGCTCAGTGTGACAACATCATTAAGAAAACAACATTTGGGTTTTGGGGGTTTTTTTACCCTAAAAATGAATATGGGACAAAATACAAAACCTGCACTTGAGACTCTCTTTAGTGCCACCTCCAAAAGGCCATTTTGAGTAACTAGCTATTTAAAGTACTCACTAGGTTTTCAGCCAATTTTATTTGACCTTTTAATGAAAGAATAGCATGTATAAGGCAAATTATTTCAGCTGATCACCTGGGTGACTGCTTAAAGCAGCCCTCTATATAACCTAACCAGCCCATTATCCAAAGTGTAATGTTAAGCTTTGTCTTTCATAGATGTATGCCTCAAGTGCATTTTCTGATTTTCAAGTTTGTCTTTTTGTCCAATCTGACTGTATATGTTTTTTAGCGAACACACAAGGTAAGACGTTTCAAATACCTAATAAGGAAATAAGGTGCCCCCCGAGAATTAAAAAAAGAAAAAATTAAGGTTAGTAATTACTGGATACATATATATTTCTATTTATAGAAAATATAAGGAACTCCATAAAGTTCCTTAGTTTCCAAAGACAACATATCAAATACTGCTGGAATCTATAGTTGCTCCCTTCTTATTATGTAAAATGATGAGGACTTCAATAAACCTTTCTCCAGTTCTTAGTATAATATAGTCAAGGAGGGCTTTATGTGTGTGTATGTGTTTATTATGACATGTAAACACAATAAGACTTCATAATAAAAAAATACAGCCAAAGAAGCTGCAACTTCCCTTGTGCCAGAAAACGTGCCACTCATTTTAACCAGCCGGAGAGCAGGAAGCCCATCAAGGTGCGTAAGACCAAAATGCAGGGCCTGCAGTGCCATCCCAGCCACAGCTGCCCTCACTCCAGCACAGCAACAGTGATCCAAAGGCCACTGACATCCAGAAGAGCCCTTCCCTTTATTTCTGGCCAGCCAAACAGGCATGGGCTATGGAAATGACTGAGCTGCGGTGGGAGGCTCGTGAGAGCAGAAGACAAAACTGTCACAGGAGCTAAATCTACCTTTGAAATAATGACTTTCCATGCATTACTTTCCAAATTAAAAATAAGATTATTTTTTTTGACGTGCATTTTCCTTTAGAGAGTTCGAGTGTATTAATGTGTCCACCATCACAAAGTGACACCAGACAGAGCCAACCTCTGTGGCTAGGAAGTATCTCCACTTTGTAAATGTTTGACAACAACCGTAAACTTTAGCAACAGGGATCATCTAGATTTACTGACTGTAATTAAACTTCAGGGCAAGTGCTCTGGCACATTCGTCATGATCCTCCATCATCCAAACGAAGGGTCATACTGGCTGAACAACACTGAAGCTCTGTCTACTGTAGCTTGTAGTGTGCCACAAAGATTTGAGGACCAAACAGATGGTACTGAGGACCTGATATCCACACTGCCTGTGTTTATGGGAGGATTCATTTGGCCAAGCATCAGTGTAGTCATGGGGACTGAGCACCCCTGAGCAGGCAGAGATCATCCCTACCTCAGTGGAAACTGGGAATTGGTGTCCTGGAACTGCTCCCAGAGGCAAATCACAGCACAGCAAGGCAGAAATTTGGGAGATTTGTTCCAGAAATGCTCTACGGATCCAAAATTAAATGCTAATATAAGCCCACTCCGAAGCTCTTTCTTCTCTCCCCACTGTCTTGTGCTCACCCCCAAAGTAACTGAACTGCTCTTGTTGTATAAATTTATTCATTAGCAGCAGTAAATTTCACTGGCTGAACTGAAGGTCTGATTGCATTCACACCAATCCACCTCCACACGCATGTTTGTCTTCCGAGCTTGAGTTGTCTAAAGTAATGATCTCTACAATAGAAAAATAGGGAAAACCTAGAAGGACCAGAATCTTAAAGTTCTTCTTGCACTATAGTTCTGCTTCTGAGAGTTAATCTTACCAGGATTAATTTCATTTAACACCCAGCCATGCCACTGCTGCCAAATTAGGTAAGTATGTATATGAATTCAACTGAAGAAAATGTGGGAGCACACTCTACATGTGACTCACCCATCATGCATAATTAGAGGTATTAGGCTAATAAATGCTATTTTGAAATACATAAAATAACTGTAAAAACATTTTTAAAACCTTCAGCTGAGAATGGTTATAAAAAAAATGAAGAAATAGGAGGAGGAGAAAATACTATTGTTCGTTTCAAGCTCCTAGGAAAAGAAAAAATCAATTCATTCACCTCAATCTGTTTTCAGCCTATTTGTTTCAGCACCTCAGATCAGCAACCACTCTCCCTCGGCAGCGAGCGCAGAAGATTCCTCAGGAGCAATTCCGACAAAAGGCCGTCCTGCGCAATGGAGAAGCTCTGTCAAGTCCCACATGCACTGGTGCAATCACATAATATTCTGTTTTCTTCATATGCACAAAGTTTTGTGCTGCTGAGACCAGACACAGGTACCAGTACCTCCAGAAGAAGGACAAGCACATAACATTTTGCATTAAGCAGCCTAGAACGTGGGGGATTTTTTGTGTTAGTTTTTTTTTAATTATTATTGTTGTTGTTATTATTATTATTGTTGTTGTTGTTGTTATTATCATCATCATCATCATTATGATTATCATTATTATTATTATTAAAGAATTCAACCCTAACTGCCAATTAAAAGGAACTGCAGAAACAGTTTGGTAATTATTTAAGGAATACAATTACATTACTCACTCTGACACTTAAGCTTTCTTTAAGAGGATCCAGCAGGACCTTAGAAAGTGCTATAGGGACCATCAAGAATGGTATATTTAAAGTGAATTTCAGCATAGCTCAGAGCCAGGAAACTGCAGGTGTATGCGGAGTGATTTGAAAAGACAGAGAGCCTTGCCAGGAGGGAGACCCTGAGTTCACCTACCAGCCCATGCACCTGCCAAGAATAATAGAAATAATAACAAAAATAAAAATGCAAAAACATGAAAGTCAGCACTGTGTTGACAGGGCTTCAGTAAAATTTCAAACAGAGGGGCTCTATCACTAAGTCTTCCCACTGAGCAACATTTATAGTTATTACTTTCTTGCTGCTGGCAGCAAGCCTTTATAGACGTTTTGAGAATACATCCAATATAGGAAGTGGCCTGTTGTTTTTTCTTTCTTCCAGCTACATTATTGATATTTCAGGAGAGTAATTGAACTTCTCAGCACCAACTTGTTTTCTCCATGAACTACTATCCCCTGTAGATACGCATGTTTTCAGGGCATATGCTAAAGTAACTGTAAATCCTACGCCTAAATGGCACTTGTATTTTTTCAGCCTTTGTAGGAGAAAAAAATAGTATCCTAGCTGTAAAACATCTGACAGCATTTAAACTGTACTATGTTTCATCTCTTTCTCACACGCACACACACTCTCACAAACATTTCATTAAGTCTTGCTTTTAAAAAGTCATCCAAAATTCACATTATTGTCACCAAGTCTTCATTCCAACTGACCCAGGGTGAGTTTCCTCATTTTGCTACGAACACGTCATACCACAAGCAATGTTAATACTCGAACATCTATTCATAATAAAGAAACTAAACTAAATAATGCCAAAAAAAAAAAAAAAGTCACAATGGAAACACAGTCTGGAGGATCACAAAGAGAATTGGCTCCACTCTCAGCACACAGCACTTGGCAAGTCTCTCCTGCTGTTTCAGGCTGCAGTGGATGCAGGACAGGGATGGCGGGCTCTCAGCTAGGACAGGGTCTGTAGCTAACACCCGCTTCCTGTCCTGGTTTCTGCAGGCACTCAGGCTGGCAACACAGCAGCTTCCAGTATGTACCCAGAGAGGACAAGTGAGGGACAAAGGTCCCATCAAGTAAGTACTGATACCTTCATGGCCACCTTTCTGCCCCAGCCGCTATATTTAAATTGGAAAAGCCAAACGAATAGTTTCCCTGCTAGTTAGAGAATGGGAACAATTTTCTTGGAAGCTCCCATGGAAAACTGAGGGGCGTTTCTACTGGAAAGAAAAGATTTTAAACTTTCCTATTAGGTCAATTTGCTACATGCCATGGCTGAGGTACAACAGGATGCAGTATCACCACATGGTACCTTAATTTCAATCCTCTCTACAGACCCAGAGGCCCTGACCACAGACATGGTGACAGGGAACCCTGCCTTGTAGTAAATTAGTAGACTACAGGTGGCAAAGGAGTGAGACACCGTACCAGGAACGCATGCCTTGGCCGGATTACCCCCACAGTGTCTTCAGCCCCCATGTCTCCAGAGTTCTGGTAGCAGACAGGCCATCAACAAAACGGAGCAACCACAGAGCACAGTGCTTGGCATCTGCCGGGCTACGGTAGTCTCTACAGTCTCATGTTTACACATTCCACATTAACTTTGGTCCTGGTTTGCTATAGCTTTCAGCAAAACACAAGTGATGTTAATGCATATTTAAGACCGCTGCCTGCCAATTGCATTTTTTGCTCAGGTCATTCCATTTAAGTTGTTGTGAAAAGGTTATGGTTTCCTGAGCCCGGTGGCAATGGGTAACAGTGAAGAAGATAAATTTTCAGAGCTTATGAATGTTTTTCCAAGCTTTAAAGCTAGAAACTATGGTAGGACAGTAGGGATTTTTATGTGTGCTGTGCACGTGCAGGCTATGAAAAGCCTGGTGCTATCAAAAGGAAGTGGTGAAGAGGGACTTCCACACGGTGGAATGAAAACACAATCCCAGCTGGGGACTGCATGGCAAGGATGCTTCTGAGTAGCAAGTGTCTGAGCTGGCCTCAGCTAAAAAGAGCCTGAGTGGTTTGTGATCTAGACAGGAACGGATTCAGCAAGCAGACTGTAATGCTGAAAAATGGAGGTAACTGCAGGAGACATGCTGCTTTCTTAGGAAGCCGAAGAATGGTGCTCATGCACTTAGGTGGCAGGAGAAGGATGTCAGAGCTGAGTGGGGAAGAATAATCCTTGGGAGACAGGGTGCAAGAAAAAGGAGATCGTGGAGAAGATCTAATAGAAAGAAGAAGGAGCTCCCAAAGCAAAAAAGTACTCATTTTCTTCCATACTTTAAAGGGCCCCAAATTCTCCAGCTACAAGAGGGATACATGAAAATCAAGAAAAATTGTATTTATTTTTCAACACCTCACTAGCACTTCCTTCCTCCTCCCCAAGAACACGTCTTACCACCAACTACAGTGCAGTGCTCCTTCTATTTAAAAATACAATTCATCTTCAGTGAAGAGACCACAGAAGAAGTCCTCATGCAGTCCAACCAGATATTGTAGATCTAGACAGTGCCAAATGAAAATTGTAGTATGGAATCATCTTACCTAGCATAATCATTTTGAGGATTGATTAAGTAATATTTTCATGTTAGTTTGAAAACAAGAATCTGCCTTTATGTTGCTATGTCCAAATCTATGCATTTAAATAAATGCCATGATTTTTACAAATCAGAAAGCTTGACAGTTTAGAGTGGATATTCCTACATCAATTTTTAGAGGTCTAATTAAAAAAACCCACACACACACAAAATACAATTGTTCAGAAATATTGGCCATAAAGCATAATACAAATGCTCTGTTTATTATCTGTTGATTTTTTTAAAGGATTCATTCTGTGCTTGCTTTCCATTAAATTTTCATGGACTGATGCTAAGCACATACGGGAAACAAATATTCAAAACTAAATGTACCAAAAACCTTTATAAATCTTATTTTCAATCTACACATGCAGAGGAAGAATTTGCACATCTGTCCATTCCTGGAGGGATCTGGCCAAGTTATAGTTCAGCAAGCAAGTCAGAAAAATAAATCTAAGAGAAAGAGATAGCAGAAACATTTTAATAACAAATATAAGAACATTCTGAACTACTGGACTTAATATGAGCAGATAATGAGGCTAAATACTCTTAATAAATTATTCATTCTGAATTACTCATTCATCTGCTGTAGAAATCTACTGTGATCAGTAATCTCTTTCCCTGAAGTAAATTAGCGGCTTGCTAAGTGAGTTTCCTCTGCAGTGAAGACCTGACCTTGCACGTGCTGAGGATTGTGGCAGTTAGAGAAAAGCTCAGTTAAGTGTTGTAATTTGCTCCACCAGTCTCTTAAGCACCTGCCAGGAAGCATGAATATAGAAAACATAAGCAGATTTTCTTGGGGAAAAAAAAAAACAAATAAACAAACAAATGTTCAAGGAGAAAATGCAAATATAAGAAGTTGGGAGTATGAAGTCCCATTTCAATCCCAGACACTGAGAGCAAAGGACATGAAGCCTGCCTAAATCCCCCTAAATCTTGAGGACTGTAATCATGCAGTCCTGAAGGCCCAGCCTAGAGCATGCCCGGAGCACCAGAGGAGCCCTTGCATCCTGCACCCCTTTCTTGCACACCCTTCCCATCTTTGGGAACTCCTACCTATATGGCTTGCGTGCTGGAAACACACCAGGAACAAAGCGATACACGCCAGCCAGGGGAGCAGGCTTCACCAGAGGGTTATCATCCCTTCTCTTCCATGGAAGCAGTAAGGAAAAACTGAGACAAGATTTTATTTTTGTTTGCTTTTGAAAGATTTGATCTACCTAAACATCACTGAAACCCAGGATGGCCCCTGCTCCTCCTTCACATGAGCCTGGTGTCTGAGCTGTACTTGGATTATTAATCCTTCCTGGCTAAAACGCGCTCAAGACAGCACATCTGAGATCAGAGCAGCAGACAGGAATCCACGAGCAGGTGAGAAAAGCATATTCCAGCCAAAACATCTGCTGCTGGTCCCATGCTTTGTCACCACATACCTCACCTGCAGGTACCTCACCTGCTTTTGCAGGCTGTAACAGCCACCAGCAGCAGAATTGAACCCTACACCCTGGGTAGGACCTCAGAAATCATCAAATGTGAGCAAAACCCAAAAATACAAAGTAGAAATTTTTGGTCAAGGCCAACTGCAGACTTCCATAACATAAGTCATAATATTGTTCCGAGTCATCAATCACCGCTCTCTTGTATAGTTCAAAACAAGAAGGTTGGTTGTAACACGATTGTGGCAGCCAAAAGTCACATTTCCTTTGGCTGGCAGAAAGGACACCGCAGTTGTTAAGGAAATAAGTACTTAAATTACATTGTGATGGCAGTTTTGGGGATCAGCATGTGTCAGGATCTGCAGCAGAACCCATGAGATTCCCTGTTTCTCTATAATGTCTTCCGATTAAATTTTAAAGGAAAGTCACTTTCCCTTTAAGGTGAGCTGAAAGTTACTAAGACCCACTCCGAGCTTTCTTCTATATTACAAGAAAAGGATTGCTGTTTCATTAGGTCGAACAAGGTGCAAAGGAGAGCAGAGTCAACTCCTTGGCTTTGTGAGTGTCAGACAACTTCACGCTTAGAGGCATGAAATTAATGATTAATTAGTTCATTCACTCATTCTTTACACAGGAAAATGGGTACCTATGTCCCTGTAGTGCACAGTGTAATGAAACAGCTCCTGCTCTCACTCAGTGCTAGTATACAGTCCCAAGGACCACCCAAGGACTCGTTGCCTCCATACCTCTGCAAGGACTCTTGAACTAAGCTGCCAATACATACGCCATCAAAACATACGAGAACTGCTACTCTATGTTGGCATCAGCTGAGACTGGCAAAAGGGAAAAAGCTGAAGAAAAACCCTTACACATGGAAAGGATGGTTGTATCTATGCTGCACCTACGAAGCATGCAAAGAAAATGCTGCTATTTGACCGTGTTGCTATAAATCTGCCAAGGTTTCTGGGGAATGCCATTGCCCATTTTCACATCCAGGCTTATGGGAATAGCTCAGAACGATAATGCTTGTTTGGGAGATAATTGCAACTGCCTCCACACAGTGTTTTTTAGAGGCTGAGAAGTGTCAGCTAGCAACTTTTCAGGTGCTGATTTAGGGGGCAATCTCTTCTGGGAAATCGGTTTTGTTCTTCTCCACGAGAGAAGGGAAGCCTGTGCTGGGGTAATGATTCTAAATACTTTTTAAAATCCTCTCTCTCCTCCCAACCCAGCCTTTCTTCTGTTGAACCTTTCTATAAGTATATAGCATTCAATCTGAAAAACCTCTATATGTGAAACAGGACCTTTCAGGTATGTCATGATTTAGCTACTTTCAACTGCTGTTACATGGATTTTTTTTCTTAAATTTCACCTTCAGGCAAACAGGGGGTTGTTAGTTGGCTTTACCTTTGGGTAAAGATGTGCTGCATGTAGTCACAGACTTAAATGATAGTTTTCATGTGATGCTTTAAGGTGGGTTACTTAAAATTTGTCTAGAACAAGCCTTTTAATTAATTTTAAAAAAGAATTCCCACTACGTATTGATGTCAGCGCCAGAACTGTGCTATCAAGCAACCTGCATAAAGTCACCAGCTGCAGGCCCTAGATGTAAACCGCTGTTTATTTTTACTTTTTACTCTTGGGAGTCCCTATGGCACTAATCTCATACTGGCTCCTGTCAGTATGTTTCACCTTGGGCCCAGAGTAAGTAGCATTATTTAAATTTCTGAGTGTTTAGGAGAAGTCTGACTAGAATAAGCTGGATTCTACAAGGTTTCCTTGTTTTCAGGAGTGCATATTTAGTTGTACACATTATTTCATAAATGAGCAAAATATAGGAATTTGAGAATTTGTCATCATCATAGAGAATTTGTCATTTTGAAGAAAATATTTCCTCCTCTTAGCATTTGTTGGTCACAAGATTTTGACACTGAAGTTTGTCACTGAAAATTGCCTTTCTTGGCAAGAGAGTGGTTTGAATACATATTCCACGTCTGGAGAAACAAAACAGAAATAGTTTTTCTAAGTGTTTTTTGTTGAATTCACAGCCCCTTAAAAGTTGATCAGAACACAGAAAGTTAGAACAAATATCAGAGAAGATGGATTTCTAAGTCAAATATACGTGATGGCAAAACAGCGCCTATAGCAGATTTACTACTTCCACATAGGATTTGTGTCTCATAAAAGAGAGTGTATTTATTTCTACTTTTCTACAAGCGAACACACCATAGTGGGTATCCTCGTTATTTCCATGAGGCAAGTCCTCTACCGTTTTCACAGTATAAAAAAAATAAAACGACAATATTGTTTAGTTATGTGTTTTAACAGCGCTGACATGTAATAGACCCTTTTCTAAAATAGTTTCTGTCCAATATCCCTGTCAGTAGCTTGTTCAACTGTTACACATTCCTCCATTTGAATAAAATGTCCTGAGATTTTTGGATCTTCCATTAATCTCCTTCATTCACATGAAATATTTTGTTTTCTGCCATTTCAAACACCCCTCCAACCACACCTCCAGGCTCTCTCTGTCGCTCAACCCTAACCTGAACCCAAATCCAAACCCTACTTTCTGGCTCAGGCTTGGACTAAGACCCCACCTCTGACCCACACCACAAACATCCTCTGAGCACAGATCTCCTGGTTGCCTTAACTTTTCTTTAGATGCCTATTTCCAACTCCACTTCAACCACACCTCTAGGCTCTCTCTTTCCCTGAACCTTAATCCAAACCCTACTTTCCAGCTCAGGCTGCTTGTGGCATGCAACCGACAAGGGTCTAGCTGACATTCAACAATTTACCCATTTGGTACTGAATTTATGTCTAGTAATTTGGCAATAAATATTCATCATCTCTCAGTTTTGGCTTCTCTTCCAGGGGGTCATGTTTATTCAACTTCTGAGCTGAGAAAAATGTTTACTACCGTATCATTAATTATGAACAAAGCTCTGGCTTAACTTGAGCAATAAATAAAACTCAGGCTTGACCATCTGTGAAATTCTGTTAATGGGCATCATGTCAAGCAAGGATCCTTTAGACTAGCTATTCCTGGAGACTCCTGTTGTGGCTGCAATTCTTAAAGCATTTTACAATACATAGCAACATATTAACTACAGGCCAGAACCTCTAGTGGAGGTACATCAATTCCTACCAGAGTAACTTGCTCTAATTTTTCTAAGGAGAAGTTATAGAGAAACTTCAGAAACTAAAAGGCCACATAATAATTATGTGGCAGCATGGCAGTAGTCACAGATCTCTGAATGGGAACAAGAAATAATAAAGTGAGACTATGAAAGGCATTATTTACTCTTGAAAACCTGTCATTGTTTCTAGGGTTAGAAAGTGACTGCTGGTACCTATATTGCAGGAGAAAAATCAAGGGAGAAACAAAATACACATTAGTCGACTTAATGTAGGTAAAAATTAGCATTGAAAATATATGAACTTCCAATTTTCAGGAGGTGAGGGGGTGGCTTGGCCATTGCAAACTTTAAAAGTATGTTAGGAAAATTATTGAAACTGGTATTATTTGCCTCTGAAATTTCAGGCCTTTTTTTTTTTTTAACTAATTTTCACAGAAAAATCACTGCAATTTGGTAGGTTGGCATTTTGCATAACTTGTATATAATGTTGCACAGACCTTCAAGGACAGAATGTTTGCTAAAATTAAAAAAAAATAATCATTTCTTAGTATCTTGGCTAGAGTAATGCTTGCGTGGGGAATGAAATCTCCCAGACAGGACACTCAGCCATCGTTGGGCAGTGACAGAAGCCTCCATTACAAAGGTCCCTGCTGCAGCATCTTCAGCTGCATCAGAAGAGACTCCCTAAAGCACTTCATTCCTACTCATGTATCCTAACTACACATAGACCACCTCTTAAGTATTTTAACTATGTACAAATGCTGTCATACATGACCATTTTTGCAGAAACTATTTCCATTGACTATTTACAAATGTCTTATCTATGTAGGATTTGGTCACTTCTGCAGTGGGAACCACCTAGGTAAGTCTTTAGGACAATCCACCCAGGACGTTAATCAACACATTTAAGCATAAAAATTGGACTACACACAGCAGGAGCTGCCTCAGGGAATTTCAAGAACTGACTAAAATTCTCGCCTGGTCAGGCTCGTGTAACAGTCAAACATTCAGTTGTGAAAGTTTGATGGTTTCAAGCTGGCCCACTGCCTCAAGCCAGTCCGTATCTCATCTATGCAAAGACTAGCTGGGGTGTTCCTGGACCATGAGAGGAATTAATGAATTAAGTGCACCAGGTGTGCATCCAAGCACAGCCCTGACGCCCAGCTGCACCACAACTGTAACTAAAGAGCAAATTTGATTTTCATATTTATGGTTTACGCATAATTTAAGTCCCATAGGTCTTGCCACAATAAGTGCTCTGTTATTATCAGCAGCCTTTTCCACAACTCTCCAAGTGAGGTTTCCTTTCAATAACCTAAAGGTGAAAGAATCCTCTCGAATTCAAGTGAACTGCTGAGTGTACATGTCTTCATTTGTTAGTTTTCCATTTTCTGGTATTGGCTAAGTAGTCCAGTGTCCTTACTTAGTAGAATTCTTTTTTTTTTTTATTATCACATAATACAGCTATTTTATGTCTTCATAGGCTATTTTATGTGACATTACATGTCCTTACAACTCTTAATTTTCTTTCTTTGCATCTCTGCAAAGGGGAAAAACAAAAATAGAAAGAGTTCGGAAATCACGATCTGAAAGTTACAGTAAAAAAAGTGGGTTTCTTTTCTGGATGAGGCCTCTGCAGCTATTAAGAGCAAATTAAATTAGCATTGACATTATCTGATTCCAGCTCTAAGGTGGGGTAGATTAACTGAGCTCTTGAAATCTCCTTCAGTCCTGTATTTTTTTATTTGAATAATCTAATTTAATTTAATTTATCATCAAAATCTTCACTGTAGCAATGACAGAAAACAGTGCAACCACAACTCCTTTTGGGAATCCCCTTTCTGAGAGACACACATAACTTTTTAGTATGACACTAATTGATACACTTTTTTGATAGACTAGAGTGTCTAACTCTCAAAATTAAAGCTCACTGTACACCAGTGGGTTGTAGGCTCATTTCAAGGAAATTCCCAAAAGCCATTACAGGATGGCTTTTAAGTTGAAATGATGGTCATTAAGGACTCATGCTCTTAAATGCTTTGGATGTTTTTGAAAATCCTTGCCTTAATTTTCATTCCTGCAGTGTCGCAGTGACATCCAGTGGTCAGTAAGATTACTCTTAAATTAGGCTCTGACCCTACCAAAATTCAGGAGCATCCTTACCTGTGTGCGCTATAAGCCGATGCATACGCTTCATGCCTGTTAGTTTTCACAGAACTGGTGCTTGATTAAGCATTGACTCAGCACTTGAAAAAGTCACAAAGATTGTCAGAGGCAAAAGGAAGGTTCCACATATTTTGGTATTCTGCATCACCCTCCTTCCCTAACTCCCTCTTTCCAGGGTTCCTGTTCAGGCTGCAAACTGTTTGAGGCTGCTCCCAAATTTCCATGTTCCCTAAATGTTAATAAAAAGAGCAATTAATCTAATGTTTGTACTGTAGTAGCAACCTGGAGGTCTAGCTAGGTAGATCTAAACCAAGATAAGGACTCAGGCCTTTAAGATCTGCACTGAAATTACATAACAAAAACCTGTAAACCAAGTGAGCAATATTGGGTCAGCTACAGGACTACTAGTCTAGGAGTTGTTGTAATAGTCACATACAAACAATTTCATCATTATCAGAAGAGAACTGTGATGCTAAAGGCAGAAACTGGTAAAGTAACTTTGTCCAGAAAGAGAGAAACAAAACCTCTAAGGAGATGCTACGGTGCAGTGGCAAGATAATCAGTAACGGGTCACCGGAAGAAAGCGCAGAGAGCAGACCAAAAGACTTTGGCAATGGTAGCCAAAATATCTTGAAAATGCCAAGGTTCAGTCTGATTGGCCAGACTGAACAGTGAGAAGCTGATGGTCAGAGAGTGGGTCCCCAGAATCTGGGGAGATGGTAATAAGAGGCAGCTGAAGACTCAGGAGCACCAAGCAGAGGGAAAGGCTGAGGGAGAGGACTTGAGTAAGAAGTAGCTGACTGTACCACTGAGGGGACAAGAGCTGGGGTGAGGCTGTGCTGCTAGGGAGGAGTAGGAAGGATCAGAAGGAGGGGGCGGGAGAGAAAGCGAGAGAAGAATAACAAAAAGCCCAAACCCACACAGGGCAGAATCTCCCAAAGGAATTCTCTTAAAACTATCATGCGTGGGGGCGGAGAAGACCTCAGTTTACAACCACCTCTGAGACTTTAGCAGTGTGTCTTCAGAACAGGCAAACAGGGAAAAGTAACCTGTAGATGAGAAGGCATTCCAAATATCAAAGATGTGAAAAAACAGATAAATCCTCACAGAGCCATGTCAGCGGTCACAACAAAAAAGATGTCCTAAGGGATGAGCGAAGGGACCATTTGTGTTAAGCCCTCCTCCTTCTTTCAGGCTGACAGCAGAAGCCAGAGACACTCCATAGCACAAAAAAGAGAGAAAACTGCCAGCATGATATGACAAAGATTGAAGCTATCAGACATGCTGACACTGCCAGAGAGAAGTTTTATTTTTCAATATAATCATAATAGCACAACCTTTCCTACATTCCATGCCTATGCTACTGTGGGAATACATGTCTTTATTTTTTAATTATTTATTCTGAAATCTTGTTTGTTGACAAAGCTGGGCCAAGTGATTTGGTTTAGAAAAAGATACTCCACCCTTAGACATAAGGGGCAGGAAGGCAGATGAGCAAAAGCAGAGGAAAAACATCAAGGAGATTTAATAATGGGATGGGGAAAGTGGAGTGGGATAGAGGGAGGGACGGGTTGGAGATATGATCTCTGCTGTTGAAGAAAGAAAAGGAAGAACACAGTTGTGATAGTAGATGAGCGATTTGGACTTAGGTGCAGGAGAAGAGTGAAAAAGGAAGGCAGGATGGGCACCTTCAACAGCCTGAAAATATTAAGGTAGGGAAAATGGATCCATCCAAATGGAGGGAGAAGGGAGGGAAGGAGGAAACACAATGCAGAAGCAGGAAGTGCAAAGAAGAAACAGTATAAAATTCGGGAGCGGGGAGGGAGGTGGGAAGAATTTATCCTGAAAAATATAGATGACTTCAGAACACAGTGTAAGAAATTAGAAGATTAAGGAATCCTAGTTAGAATCATAGAATCACAGAATGATTGAGGAGGGACCTCTGGAGGTCATCTGGTCCAACTCCAGCTCAAGCAGGTCCACCTAGAGCCACTTGCCCAGGATCATGTCCGGACAGCTTTCAAATATCTCCAAGGAAGGAAACTCCACAACCTCCCTGGGCAACCTGTGCCAGTGCTCAGTCACCCTCACAGTAAAAAAAAATGTTTCCTGATGTTAAGACAGAGCTTCCTGTGTTTCAGTTTGGGCCCATTGCCACTGGTCCTGTTACTGGGCACCACTGGAAAGAGCCTGACTCCATCCTCTTTGCACCCTCCCTTCAGGTATTTATATATGTTGATGAAATCCCCCACTGAGCCTTGTCTTCTCCAGATTGAACAGTCCCATGTCTCTCAGCCTGTCCTCATAGGAGAGATGCTTCAGTTCCTTAATCATCTTCTCGACGCTTCATTAGACTACCTTCAGTATGTCCATGTCTCTCTTGTACTGAGGAGCCCAGAGATGGACACAGTAGTCCAGGTGTGGCCTCACCAGTGCTGATAGAGGGGAAGGATCACCCACCTTAACCTGCTGGTGATACTTTGCCTAACACAGCCAAGGATACCATTCGCCTTCCTTGCAGTAAGGGCACACTGATGGCTGATGTTCAACTTGGTGTCCACCAGGACCCCCCAGGTTCTTTTCTGCCAAGCTGCATTCCAGTTGAGCAGCCCCCAACATATACTGGTACCTGGGGCTGTTATTCCCCAGGTGCAAGACTTTGCACTTCTTGTTGAACTTAGTCAGGCTCCTGTCAGCCCATTTCTCCAGCCTGACGAGGTCTTGCTGGATGGCAGCACCTATCAGCCACTCCCTCCAGTTTTGTGTCATCTTCAAACTTGCTGAGGGCACACTCTGCCCCATCATCCAGATCATTAACAAAGATGTGAAACAGGAATGGACCTGGGTGGGATTTGGGGTTTTTTTTTGCAATCCCTTGCTTTGCAAGAGGTTAATAACAAAACCAATATGCCTTTTCCTCCTCTTCCTTCACAGGAATTTCTTGCTCTAAGACATATTGGAATACCGGGGAGAAGTAAAGATTACAGTAGAGAAAGACTCAGTTGGGGATCATATATTGGTTTGCGTTATAGGTTCCTACAGATGTCATCAAGAGACCTTCCTATCCATTTTCAAGGCTGTACAAGAGACTAGTGTCAGAGCCAGGACTAAGATTGCAGAAAGCCCTGATGTTGAAGCTCCTGCACTGAACTAAGAGATGAAAACTCCTTTTGGGAAGTGCAGTCAGTTTGGGTAATGGAATGAGTTTGTAGACCAGTTTCTGGAAGGAATATTTCTGTAACTAACTTTATTGTCAGCTCCTGTACTTAAAAGAACTATTGCTCTTTTCTTCATTCAGTAACTAATGTTACCAACTTTCTTCTCCTGCCAGTTTCACTCACTATCATGAAGAGACATAAGGTCATTATGGGGGGCACTGTGTACGCTATAGAAGGAGTTCCCCTCTAGCACCGGCTCTTCCGCTGTGCCTTGATAAAGTATTTCCTTGGGAAATCACTAATTCTTATCACCCTGGATCCAAATAAAATGGGTTTGTATCTGTTGGGTTGAAGAAACATGGAAATTAAACTATAATGTTATTTTTTTAAAAACAGACACACTACATATCTGCAACAGTACATTTGTTTGATGAAACACATGAATAATTGTCATTGCTTTATACATCTCATTGCAGCCTTTAAAACTGCAAAGAAGAAGGAGGTATTTTCTTAAAAGGGGAAGGGGAGTGTTGATTGTGTTCAGAGCATTGTCCAAAAGAGGTAATAGTCAGGCTAAATGACTTGCTGCCATCTATTGACCATGTATCTTACAGTGTCCAAGATTTTCAATAGATGATGAAAAAGCAGTAAAAACTTGTAGCACATCAATACAGGGAAACCTACCTTTGTGTGACAAAGTCAAAATAATTTGTATATGCTCTCATCCTGCCTCAGCACATTCCTGAATTTTCAGTAAAAGCTAGTGCCAGCTGTTTGCACATTGCCTTTCTCAATGTTTTAGATTTCAAACAGCAGTCTCTCCCTCCATATCAGAGTATGTAAGAGGCGAAGCAGTCTACCTTCAAGGACATCACACTGATGCTAGCTGAGCTTGACAAATGACTTTGTATAGATTTGTTGCTCGTGCCAAATTCTGTCCCCTTCTCTAAAACAAAATGAAGTAAACTAGCATCATAGCTTCCTACCCAGAATTATTGCCATGTCTCCAAATGAATGCTTTTTTTATGTGTTTGTTTGCCAAGGCTTTAAAATAACAAATCACTTCTTTATAACAAAAATGTCTCCTTGGAATAATAGGCTTAGGCATGATTTCTGATAGAGCAATAGCTCCTCTACATGATAGCAACAACTTGCAGCAAGAAACAGAAGCCCATTCATTCTGGAGGTTTCCATTAGACAGACAATCACTGCTGTAAGAAATTAATTCATTTTTTGCATCATTGAGGTACTGCATTTAAACAATGTTTTGTTGCCTTTAGAAGGAAACTATACTAAGTAACAAATTAAAAGATAACTATTTCCTTTAAGATTTGAGCAAATGGATTTCTTGGCATACAATTATGCATCAGCCAAGCTGTTTTATAAAAAGCGAGTTAAGGCCACCAGCAAGTTAAGGCATTCATTTTTTTCCTATAAGCATTTCTTCAGACAACTGTCAGCTCCAGCAAGGGTGCTCACTAGCCCTCCTGATTCATCTCACCTCAGGCCTGCATCTACAGATGAACCATGGAGCGATGGACCAAGCAGCACTCATTTGATACCAACAGCCAAAGGACTAACTGGTTATGACTGTTTTCTTCATGCTGTTATGTCAGAGATACAGCTTCCTGGACCATGTCTTGTTCTAAGTGACACTCATCTTCATACAAAGTAATACCAAGACCTTTATCAAAACACAAATGTGCTCAAAAGCAGAATTTGTCCACTTAAGTAAATGCTCTGAATCTGTGCAGTACTGAAGTCAGCAGAGGCAAAAGACATGAAAAGCAGTATAATGGAGTAGAAAATGAGGCTCCCCAATCCAGGCAAGTATTTAACTAACTGTAGTGATATAAAGAGGCAAATACACTGACATTTCAACAGTGGAAAGACTCCAGTGGAAAATAATAGTGCTGCATAGTACAACAGGTAATTCAGCTTCTGAAAATCAAGTATTTCCATTGACCAGGATAGATGCACAAGGCTGGATCAATTGTTTCAGAAGTAAGGAAAATTGCGGCTTCATTACTACATGTCCCTAAAGTTCAGCAAGTGTTGTTATCCTCTGCCCTTCATGTATGAACGTTTGTATGAAGCATGTATGAAGCAGTATGAATGCTTGAAACATGGGTGACTTCAATATTTGCCATTAGGTGTTACGGAGCCTGAGCACAAAGTCCATTAATCACTCTCCCCGCTGCATTTAAAATACAGTTAAGAAAGCAGAAATCCTCTTTCCCCCCTCTCATCTTTAAGCTTACACAGAATACCTTAGGGCACATGGAGTGTTTGAAACAATTTCTGTTGGCACAATTGTCTTGTTTTCTGTCCTTCATCCTGTTCCATAAACTGGTTGCTCCATACATTAGTGCCTCACAACATCTTTGAGTAGAACTGGCCTTTCCCACTAGTCAACTGCAAACATTGCCTTCCCTGGCAAAAGAAAATAGAAATCTTCCTCTTTGGAGATGGAAGATAGAGTCCAAATTTCCAGTTTTATAGGACTCTACTAATTTCCCTGATTTTAGCAGACAATTAAATAAGGAATTGAAAGCGGTTTTCATCTCCCAAAAACAGATGGTCAAAGATGAGCCTCCAGAGACAGAGAGACACTGTGGTAGCTAAATATGAGTCTGTTTAAAAGCCTCCAAGGGTCCCAGCCAGCAGCAACTTTAAAAAACAGCCATGTCACACTAAAACAAGCCTGGCAGCACATACTCACTGCTTCCTAAAGCCAGGATTATGAGTTGCTTCTTGAGAGGCACATTTGGAAAAGAAAGACCCTTTCTCAGCTGTCTGCCAGTCCAAGAAGGCACGTACTTTTTCTCTCAGCCACCTGAGTAGCCTCAAAGGAGTAAATGGGGCAGAGAAATCTCTGAAAGTATTGGCTTCAGTCCTGTAAATTTCTTTGAAGGCAAAATGATTCCTACCAATAAGCTGGACTAGATTTGATCAGCCTATATGTATGAGGCACCTGTCAAAGATAACAACACAATTAATAATATTACCTGCTTTGGTATATCAGCAGCTTCACCTAAAGAGTCAGAAATCCCTTGGTGCTTACGCTACGCACCTTTGAGGTGATTTTTTTTTAACCAGGAAGGCACAATGGACACCAGTATATTCAGAAGCATTATCAGCTTGGCCTCAGCTACCACAATAACATGGTCATTGTATGACTCATGAAAAGTGCTATTTCCTTTCATTTGCTCTCTTCAGAAGTCATAGGCACTACAGAGGTTTCACTGTCATAACACAAAGTAAATCCTGAATTGCCATAGTACCTGAGAGCAGTAGGAAGTACCCCTTTAATATGGTACCTTTATAGGAAACCAGCCTGTGCTATATAACTGAGCAAAGGGATGCAATGTAGAATATATAGCAAACCAGTTCAGTTCATGCCTGAGAAAAAGCTTACTTTCTAAGTGACTGGGCTGAAAAACATCAACACTCACACTTGAATACCCTATACGTGTGCTTTCTTCAGATAATGCTAAGCAGCACAGCTGTCAAAATGGTTATAATTTAAAGTGAGCACTCAGAATGTAATGTTCTATATTGGTACCATTGCCGAGCTAAACTTTAGATGCTAATTATAATGTTGATCATCTGAGATGAAACTGTATCATAAAAACTACTCGAAAAAACAAACAATTAATGTGTAAAAACAAAATCCTTTCTAAAACTGTCATAAAGAAAACACAGATATAAACATGACATCTTTACTTAGAACCAAGAAATTTAGCTTCTAAAATGTTTTTTAAAAAGACACAAATTAATTGCTATTTAGGATAATATTTTTTTAAAATTTTTAATTAATTTAATGAAACTCTGAAATTCTGCATTACAGAAAAAAAGGGGGAAAATGAACATATTCCCTTTCTGAATTTTTTTTCAATGAGAGGTGAAAATTTGATTGAGAATGTTCAATATTTGGCAGTCCTTCAACTCCAAAATGTACAATACTGGCTATGTCAGAAAGTTGCTCTGGAAACATTAGTCCCCATGGCTTATATACTGTTCTGTTTCTCTTATCCTGGACTATCAGGGGACTGAAGAGGTCATCCCTCATTTTAAAATGTAGTCAGGACACACCCAGCGAATACAGCCAGACATATGAGCACTAGGAAAGTTCATGGGCCCCAGACTAGATGCCACTAAACTGGATGAGACTCCAATGCACAGCTAAACCTGAGGAATTTGGTGGCTCACAGAGTGGAAGTCCTACTTGATATGAACAATGGCCAATGAATCTGACTCTCAATGAATATTGTTATCATACAGCAGTCTATCTATCCATTAAACCTCATTTTACCAGCCACAGAGCTGGCTGAAACCTGCAAAGTAAAAACTGCCTAACAAATTAAATGAATCACAGCAATATTCACTCAGTAATGTGAAGAATGATATTTACCCAGGTGCAACAGACACCCGCAAGATAGTTCCAAAGGGTAATGTTTTTAAAAGCATCTAAGTAAATTAAAAGCATTCACTTCAGAAAATTTTGAAAATGCTTAAAGAAATCAAGATACAGCTTCGATGTCCATGTCTTCTGTTGAGCACAGGGGTATGGATATCAGCCTACTGTGACTCAGTGATAACAAGAAGGACTACCGAACCACACTGGATTTGCAGATATAGGTTAGAAGGGGCAAAATGTTGTCTCTTGAACAAAATGGGCTTCATGAGCAGTTCCAGTGCAGCTCCAATGCCAGAGTCCTGCCACAAGGTTGTGCTGGTGCCAAGGCTCCTGGCAGTCCTAAGCCAACCCACCGTGTTGGGGAAGCAGGGGAGCAGAAAGGGATGTATCCACATCTTCCATCTCTTAGCCACTCCCAGAGGCCCTTCAACTGAAAATACGCCTTTTACATCTTGTAAAGCTCTTGGCCAAATGAAGATTTTGGCAGGCATTTCACAGACACAAGGAGTACAGCCATGTCTTCAGTGAGTGGGCATCAATCCCATGCATGCAAAAGACCATCATATTAACAATGAAAGCCAAATACAGGTGGGAAGAGCTAATCACCCTCTGTACAAAACCTAAATCTAGGTATGTGATACATGCAACAGTTAAGGAAGTGAACTGGCCTTTCTGGGAGCTGGGCTGTATGATTCTCATCCCCTGAACCACCTACTTGCTTTCTCAAGACATACTTTGCCTTGTCAGTCATGACTGGTGTTAATGTATAGCAAATGTCTCCCTCTAATTCAGGGAAACTGAGGACCTCAACCTCTAATCCAAGGCTGAGTTCTCTCCACTATCTATGAACCTGAAGGAGGGACTGACAGATATGGTTGCTCCAGTCCAGCTTTCCATGGCTTTTACATGTGAGACTTGCTTTACTGGTACTGTTGAAAAGACATCTGGCTCCAGAAAGCTGTAAGTATCTGCTTACAGTCTGCATTGCACCAAGCCAAGCTGGTGTTCCAGTTCTTGCCAAGAGGTCAAATATGTTGCCAGCCAGGCAACAGGCAAAGGAGGCATAATCCAGGCAAGAGGAATTATTAACTATTGGAATCCTCTGTTTACCTCCTACTTGGTAAATAGCACAAATACAGTTGTGAAAAAAGCCTTTTATTGGGCAACAGTGACTTCTTACAGTGGAGCCTCAAGATGTTCATAATTTTATTCCAGTATGTAGTATTTCTTTGCACTTATCTTTTTCATAAATTCCTAATCTAAAGAAGAGAAATGTAGAAGTCCTCTTCTCGTCTTGACCAGCGGGTGATTCCTACTAAAGAAACAGCTCACCCTGCTGGTTAATCGTTTCGAAAGCTTTCAAGCGATTTAATGTGGCATTGAGTTTGACTCACTTTATTATTTCTGATGGAAGATCTTATTTATTTCAAAGCTAATGGGTGAGAGTTAACTCACATTTCTCCATCTCCAGTGACAAGAAAATAACTTACAATTGGTTTATTTAAGAAATACATTGAAAACAAAAAAAAACGGAATGAAGCACCAAAGTATAAATCATGAACAGGATTTATGGCACAGAAAAGTGATGCTCTTGCAAAAGAAAAAGAAAAAAGAAACCACTTGCCTCCAGTAGCTAATATACTGTAAGTGCTATTCAGAGAGCAGTTACTGCCTTTCTACCAGTACTAGAGCACCTCCATGCACAGTCTGAACCTATATTCTACTGTAAGTGCCTCAGTGATTAAAGCCCCATTGTCCATAGAGTTGAACAGCAGGGGATGCTGGTTCTGAACATGTAGACAGGTTATCTGTTTGACAACAGCTTACAATGTGTGGCAGACACAAATTATTACTCCTTTGATACTTACTGTCATAAGAGTTACTGCAAAGGCAAATTATTTGGTAACCCTGCACATATGATTATAGCATCATGTTAGAAGCACTCTCATTACAGAAGAAGTGCTTTCTTGATCATAATCCCTTATTTGCAGATACTCATGACACTTTGTTGGGAGGGGTGAACCACTTGATTGATTGAAAGTTACCATTCTTCACAGACTGATGGCAAACACTTCTTTACAGGTAATACAGTGATTCTTGAGATACATGAACATATGAAAATATTTTTTTCAGTATTTTAGAGATACCATGTTTTGTTATCTTGGCACTTGAGTACACAAAAACAGCCATAAAAGTTCTGATTCTTGAATCAGTCACAATGTGATTTTAATTCTGTTCCAAAGTGGAAACTAAGGACTGCTTTGGCTTACAGGGAGCATGAGATGGAGAAACCTGAGGAAAGAAAAAAAAAAAAAAAAACACGAGACAGGTTGCTCTACCGGCAACAGCCTCCAGGCAGAGCTAGGTTAGGGGCAAGACTGAGAGGAAAACAAATGACATCTGCATCCAATGTGTCAGGAACATCAACATCAGCTCTGCCACACCTGAAAAAGGAAGTCTCAGAATTGGCCAGAAATTCAATACCATTCAAGACTGGTTTCTCAGTTACGTGCCAGGCATGGGTTTCGCCTGTCATGGTACCATTTAGCTTTGAAACACTGTGTATATTTAAATATATATACAAACAATACACATACTTAAATCCCATTCATCTTTGCAGTGCCCCCTGTCATTAGGGGCATAAAACAGAGCAGGTAGATGGGACAGTAGCAAAGATGAAACACAGCTTATAGAGTACCCTTAAAAAGACTGCTGGATTTGACAGCAGCAGACCAGTCAAAAATTAGCACATGACCATTAGATTAGGATCATTGCTGAAAGTTACCTTTAGGTAATTAGGATCATTGTTGAAAGAAGCTTGAAAAGATTCTACAGCTTTTGCCAAAAGGATGAGATTTATTTACCATTATGAATAAGGGTCTATACACAGCATCTCTGTGCACAGAGCATGGTCTTACAAGTTCTGGGTCAGTATGGAAGCAACCCAAGGCACAGTGCTCAAACACTGTAGATGAAAAGCATTTTTGCAGTCCCAGAAAAGGTGCGTGTGCATGTGTGCCTGTGTGTGTGTGCACACAGGTGTATCGAGGGGGGAGAAATGCATTGTCTAATTTATATTTCCAAGCTAATCCACTCCTAGTTTTGGGGATGTTGCTTTCTCCTCATTGTAACCTTGCTGGAGGACATTAATCTCTCCCAGATGGCTTTTCACCCTAGAGACCACTTGATATGTCCTAGCATTCATGTAATATTATTTTCCTGCAAAATCTCCCAGCAATTCTAATTCCTCTTTCTTTTTCCCTTAATTCCCATAAAACGATAAAAACCTTTCTTATGCAAAATGTCACACATAAAATTCAGCTCAGAAAAATAAGGAGAGAAATTATGGTAATTCAAATATTCTTTAGCAATATAATTAATAATATCATTCTGTTACATCAATGTGTCTGACACTCCAGCACAGACCTAGTTGCTACTGAAGAAGACTGGAGGACACTTCAGGAACAGGCTGGGTGCAGAAAGAGTAAGAACAACCACTGCAGTCAAAGGGAGCCACAACATGTTAACACTTCAGGTGGTCGTTACCAACACAGATACAGTGTACTCTGACCTGTTCTCTGTCAATGGCAGAACTTCACTAATAGAATGAACTGCTGACTTGGATGCTGACATAAAACCCACTGGACTAAAGTGAAGTTTTTTCATTGCCCTTAGTTGGTAATAAAACCTAGAGAAAGGTTAAAGAGCAGAGTCTGGTTTCTGATTTTGACTTGTGGGAAGATGGAGTCTCTGCTTCCAGCTTCAGTTTTCAAATGAATCTCCTTTTTAATTTGTAATACAATTTCTGTCCTTGATTTAGAAGCACGAAAGAAGGCCAACCACCACAAGGGTGCGTATAGCTGTGGTGGATCCTCTTGCTTCCCTTCAGGGAAACTTGCATGCTTGATTACCTCTCTGAAGTGCCTGTACACCAACGCACGCAGCATGGGGAATAAATAGGAAGAACTAGAGATCTGTGTGTGGTCGCAGGGCCATGATCTCACTGCAATTACAGAGACATGGTAGGGTAGCTTGCATGACTGGAATGCTGTCATGGATGGCTATGTACTTTTTAGGAAAGACAGGCTAGCAGGACAAGGTAGTAGAGTTGCTCTCTACACGAGGGAGCAGCTGGAATGTATCGAGCTCTGCCTAGGGGTGGATGAAGAACGTGTTGATGGGTAAGAATTAAGGGGCAGGATAGTATGACTGACAATGTTGTAGGTGTTTACTACAGACCACCAGATCAGGAAGTTGATGAGGCCTTCTACAGACAGCCGGAAATAGCCTCACAATCACAGGCCCTGGTTCTTATGGGGGACTTCAACCACCCTGATATTTGCTGGAAAGGCAACACAGCCAGACACACACAGTCCAGGAAGTTTCTGCAAAGAACTGATGATAACTTTTTGACACAGGAGGTGGAGGAACCAACAAGGAGAGGTGCGCCACTGGACCTCATACTGACAAACAAAGAAGGACTAGTTGGGGATGTGAAGGTTGGGGGTACCCTCGGCTGCAGTGACCATGAGATGGTGGAGTTCAGGATCCTGCATGAAAGAAGCAGGGCAAAAAGTAGAATTACAACCCCGGATTTCAGATCTAACTTTGGCCTCTTCAAAGACCTACTTGGAGGAACCCCATGGGCAAAGGCTCTAGAAGGAAGGGGCGTCCAAGAGAGCCAGTTAATATTCAAGCACCACTTCCTCCAAGCTCGAGTTCAGTGCTTCCCTAGGAGCAAGAAATGAGGCAAAGGAGGCAGGAGACCTGCGTAGATGAACAAGGAGCTTCTGGAAAAATTCAGATGGAAGAAGAAAGTTTACAGAATGTGGAAAAAGGGACTGATCATTAGGGACGAGTATAGGAACATTGTCAGAGTATGCCGGGATGCAACGAGGAAGGCTAAGGCCCACTTGGAATTAAACCTGGCAAGGGATGTCAAGGACAATAAGAAGGGCTTCTTCAAGTCCATCAGTAGTAAAAGGAAGACTAAGGAAAGTGTGGGCCTGCTGCTGAATGAGGTAGGTGCCCTGGTGACAGAGGATGCAGAGAAGGCAGTTACTGAATGCCTTCTTTGCTTCAGTCTTTACTACTAAGGCTGGCCCTCAGGAATCCCAGACCCTGGAGGTAAGAGAGAGATTCTGGAGAAAAGAAGACTTTCCCTTGGTCAAGGACGATCAGATTACAGACCATTTAGGCAAACTCGACACCCACAAATCCATGGGCCCTGATGGGATGCAGCCACGAGTACTGAGGGAGCTGGCAGATGTCATTGTGAAGCCACTCTCAATCATCTTGGAAAGGTCCTGGAGAACAGGAGAGGTGCCTGAGGACTGGAGGAAAGCTGATGTCACACCAGTCTTCAAAAAGGGCAAGAAGGAGGACCTCGGAAACTACAGGCCAATCAGCCTCACCTCCATTCCTGGAAAGGTGATGGAACAGCTCATCCTGGATGCCATCTCTAAGCACATAGAGGAAAAGAAGGTTATTGGGAGTGGTCAACATGAATTCACCAAGGAGAAGTCATGCTTGACCAATCTGATAGCCTTCTATGATGGCGTGACTGGCTGGGTGGATGAGGGGAGAGCAGTGGACATTTTGTGCCTCCACTTCAGCACGGCTTTTGACACTGTCTCATAGGTAAGCTTAGGAAATGTGGGTTAGATGAGTGGACAGTGAGGTGGACTGAGAACTGGCTGAATGGCAGAGCTCAGAGGGTTGTGATCAGCAGCGCAGAGTCCAGTTGGAGGCCTGTAACTAGCGGTGTTCCCCAGGGGTCAGTATTGGTCTGGTCTTGTTCAACATATTCATCAATGACCTGGATAAGGGGACAGAGTGTACCCTCATCAAGTTTCCTGATGACACAAAACTGGGAGGAGTGGCTGACACACCAGAAGGCTGTGCTGCCATACAGCGAGACCTGGACAGGCTGGAGAGTTGGGCGGAGAGGAACCAAATGAAGTTCAACAACAGCAATTGTAGGGTACTGCACCTGTGGAGGAATAACCACATGCACCAGTACAGGTTAGGGGTTGACCTGCTGGAAAGCAGCTCTGCAGAGAGGGACCTGAGAGTCCTGGTGGACAACACGTTGACCATGAGATAGCAATGTGCCCTTGTGGCCAAGAAGGCTAATGGTATCCTCTGGTGCGTTAAAAAGAGCATGGCCAGCAGATGGAGGGAGGTCATCCTCCCCCTCTACTCTGCCCTGGTGAGGCCACATCTGGAGTATTGTGTCCAGTTCTGGGCTCCCCAGTTCAAGAAAGACAGGGAACTACTGGAGAGAGTCTAGTGGAGGGCTACAAAGATGATCAAGGGAATGGAGCACCTCTCTTACAAGAAAAGGCTGAGAAACCTGGGTCTGTGTAGCCTGGAGAAGAATGAGACGGGATCTCATCAATGCTTATCAATATCTAAAAGGCGGTTGTCAAGAGGATGGAGCCAGACTCTTTTCAGTGGTGCCCAGAGACAGGACAAGGGGCAACAGGCACAAACTGGAACACAGGAAATTCTATCTCAACATGAGGAAAAACTTCTTTACTTTGAGAGTGACAGAGCACTGGAACAGACTGCCCAGAGAGATTGAGCAGTGGAGTCTCCTTCGCTGGAGATATTCAAAACTCACCTGGATGTGTTCCTCTCCAACTTGCTCTAGGTGAACGTGCTTTGGCGGGGGGTTGGACTAGATAATCTCCGAAGGTCCCTTCCAACCCCTACCATTCTCTGATTCTGTGTGATTCTGTGAAAAGGAAATCAGGTCTTGTTTCTAAAGATTTCAGAGTACGTTACAAATTAGATATCCACCATCCCCAGTTCATCAGCGGGGAAGCTGAGGCATAACAATGGGACACGATTCACTCAGGATCCCAAACACCTTGCAGTACCAAGCCAAATTCTATCACAGCAGCTGGAGTCAGACTGAGAGCATGACCAGCACAGTAGGAATAAAACCTGTACCTGCCACCTCCCTGGACACACTTGCTGGACTGTGTTCCAGCACTTAGCTTGCTTAGCCCAAACACAGATGGGAGGGAGAGGTGTTCGTATTGCTCCAAAGAGTGGTAAACAGTCCCTCTCTTCAGCAGGTTTCCAGAAAAAATTCTTCCTTGTCTTGTAGCTAGGAGTGACTGCAGTCTATTCATCTACCTGTCAAAAATATCAAGACTTTCAACTCATGCAGATCATGCATGTATGTTTTTTAAAAGCACACAGTTTACTCTTAGAAAGGTTTCTTAAAAATAATAAAACTGTTGTCATTTTATTGAAATGTCACCAGATGACAACAGCATGCATTTACCCTTCCTTTTTAATCAGCCTTTCCAGCAGACAGATGCCATAAAGCACTACAGGATGCAATACCTGTTGCAGACTTGAACACCAAAAGCTGAGACAGCATCTCAACCTCTCCCTCTTGTTTGTGGAAGGGATTTGCTTGTTTTCTCAGCCCTTTTTTGAAGGGTTGCTTGTTCTCCTACTTTAATAAGACATTCTGTATGAACCAAAGCTGAAAAGTGCACACAAGCTACTGACTTTTGCTCTGTGTTTGGGATGCGGAGGATGGACACACGGCTGGGCAGACAGACAGATTTTATAGAAGCTTTATTGTCTAACTGATATTTCATGAAGGGAGAGTGATAACAAATGATGCAGCATGTGGGACAGCAAGCAGAAACTCTAGTTATATTTAATGTAAGGTTCAAAATGCATCTTCAGTTCTGAAATGCTTGAGCTATACAGGCTTTATGGGACATGATGACTATAGCAAGAAATTAATTGCAGCTTGGCATGCTGTGGAGAATAAATATCCTGAAAAAAGAAATACATTAAAATGCTTCAAGCAGCAAATTAATTAAATTTTCCAGCTTCTTACTTCTAGTGTAAATCATTTTACTGTGAAATGACCAGAGATACAGCTACCACATCATTCTTTTCACAAGTTTACTGCAACAATTAATGCCTGAGACACAGTATGATTTTGCTCCTGAATGGACCCTTGACACAGATTTTCTATTCTCCAATACCATCTCACAAGACATCAGGTCATTAAATAGAAAGAAAGAGAGAAAGAGAGAGAGAGAGAGAGAGAGAGAAAGAAAGAAAGAAAGAAAGAAAGAAAGAAAGAAAGAAAGAAAGAAAGAAAGAAAGAAAGAAAGAAAGAAAGAAAGAAAGAAAGAAAGAAAGAAAGAGAAAGAAATTTTCTCAGGAAGAGACACTGAGAAGCCAGTAATCAAGAAGATGTCTGAATTGAAATGTAGAGTCTTTGAGACTCCTGATTTGGAAGCAGCTTCATTGTAGGTGTAAGAGAGTAATTTGGCAAATCCTGAGCAGTTTTACTGTCTTTTTAGCAAGTTACTGAATGTTTGTCTCAATGGAGACCATTCCCAACTGAAAAGCCCGTGGTCAGTGGCTTCCCCACTATCAAAAGTGTCTAATCACATCAGGCTATAGCGCAATCTCTTCTCTTTTCCCAAGAATATCTGGCAAAGAATGGGAAATAAACAAGACAAAAGCATAGATGTAACCTACACATCACAGGTACCACCACCAGCAGCCAAAATTTGTTATTCTTGTAGTTCTGTGTAAAAATGGAGACAATGTTTTCAGTCACATGTTTGAGTTTCTAGTCCTAGGCTGATTTAGAATTCAACAAGTGCCACCAATTACAAGAATATCATGACATGAAGTTTTGGGTTGGTTGCACAAAACAAACAAAAGCCAGGAGTCTGGGACTGGAGGAGTGTGATCTTTCAAGGCTTTTGAGAGAAAAAAAATGTTGCTATAATTTTGACAACATAATTTAGAGGCTTTTATATAGAGCAATCTACACCTCCGCCCCTCTCCACCTCGCCTCCCCCTCTGGTATTGTCTTGCCTGTCAATTATTGGAAGAAGAGCCTGTTCTTTAAAAGGCTTTTAAATTATTAGAAATTATTTGGAGTATCATCTAAAAGCTCTTGAAAGAAAGAACACTACCCCCACACATACACACAGCAGAAAGTATTTATTTGTATTGTCAACTTAAATGTGCAGGAGTAATGTGAGAGTTTATCTGGCTAACGACATCGAGGATCACTAGCCATGCTGACCTTGGGTCTGAGCTGTGGGGATATTATAAGGTAAACCTAATGCTCCAAGCGCCTAATATCACGATGCCTGTTTCCTTTGGTACCTAGAATACTGTGAGGATTGTATAGAAAGACTGAGGGAATTTGGGGCTATGACAATACAGTAAGCAGTGTTGCGTACCAGCAAGCAAAGCAGGGCAGCGACATCATTTTGCCAAGTAAGCAACTTTGTTGTTAATGTAGGGTTTGTTTGCTCTGATACATAACAGACACATTCGAGTTCCTTCAAACCATCACTCTGACTGGCACTGAAAGATATTGTATTATAAATTTTACATTATAATAGTGTTTACTGGCAGAATAAATTGCATACCTGTATTGAAGTGATGGAAAAAAGACATCACTCATTATCACATTCAGCAGCATGCTGAATACAGCAGTGAACAGTGATAATCGTGCCAGCTAAAGCGATTTTACCTATGAAAAGTTGTTCAGAGGTAAGAGTGAGAGACTGCTAATGTCTTACACGAAGCACAGCTATTTCCTATTTGTTTCTGAGAAGAATCTTACAATTCATTGATAACTCACAACTTTACTAAATGCAATATATGTTAAAGGTATAAAAAATATTTCTCAGTTTTCTTCACAGCCCTCTTTTGTCTCCATAATACCTACCTTGCATATTGCCAGCTATTGTTGTTCCACCTTTTAAGTGGCCTCACACAAATTAGAAACAAGCATTTGGTTCAAATGTTGCTATACAATTCACTCCCAGTCCCTCTGATCTCTCCTGAAATGGTTTCTGAGACACTGCTCTTCTCCAGGTAGATCCATGTGTCACCTAAAGAATTTTCATCTCTGAATTTAGCCTTCAGTGGAGCCAGGGGGAAAACAGCCAATTCACTTGTCTTCCTTTAAATTTTGTTTTCTCATTGTTAGTGTCCCTAGATGAGTTTCATCTTGCTACCTCTGCCTCCCAGCAGATATTTAGGATGGGCTTCACCGCCACCTAGGACACCTTATTTTAGGCACCAATGTGTGGGACTATAGGTGGATGAGGTGTCTGAGCTCCTAGTACAGTCCATGCAGATCTAGTCAGTGGAGCCTAGATGCAGTTCATCCAAAGCAGGTAACAGGGGTACCTTAGCATATGCCGCCTGGCCTCCAGCTGCTGAAGGAAATATGTCTCCCTAGGGCCTCTGTCATATATGTCAGCCTCATACAGAGGTCTTCAACAACATAGAGAGCCTGGAAGAGTTCTCAAGGCATACGTTTAGGCAACTGAATTAGGTCCTAGGCCTCCAGTATCTACTGCGGAAGCCAAGGCACCTCACCCACTTATAGACACCCACATGCATATGTTTGAGTCTCCCCCTGGAAGCTGGGTGAGATGAACCCCATTCATAGCCCTCAGTTTCACTATCTAGCTACATCTTTGAAGTCAAGTATAATTACACAGCATGCCTCCTCCAAAGCTTTTAGGACCCAGTTCCCATTGTTACTTGGACTTCATGCCTTTGAGCATCTGTTCCTACAGGCTCTGCTATGCCAGTGGCTAGATTTAGTTAGCAAAGAGTAGGAGATCAAACACAGTTGATCAAGTTACCTCTAACAAACTACTGAACATCTGTGGATCCACAGGACTATTTCATATTCACCTTGTAATTGACCCAGGTGAAGTGGGTGCTCAGCCCAGAAAGGAAGGTCTGGCTATCCAACCTAGGCGCAGCATTTGTAAGGAGGTGCTGCAGCCAAAGGGGCAGAGGGACAGAGGGATGCAGTGGGAGGACATGGTAGCTCAGGCTCTGCCGTGATGCTCTGCTGGCTGAGTGGAGTGGCTCCTGGGACTGGCAATCTCATTTGCCGAGAAAGGGATTATTTTGGGTATAAATTAGGTGATATCAGAAAGGGAATGAAAGGGGCTTTCAAGGGTCTCGTTCTACAACTGAGCATGCCTCTGTAAGCACCAGCATCTCAGGGGGAATGTTGCTGTAATTAAATAGATGGAAACATAGATCATGTGAGTTAGAAAAAGTGCAATGAAGGGGTACTAATCTCCCCAACATTGCAGTTCTTCTAAATAATACGGAGGAATTATTAAATATGTCTCAGGTTCTCTATTTTCCAGCAGAGGACCCTGTTATGTACTGGCAAATATAGCCATCTGCCACCTCTTAAGAAAAAAATCTTTTTCACATACCAATTTGTCCTGTTTCTTCCAAAAGAATCATGAACTGAGAAAAAGAAAGAGAAGACTAGTAAATAAAAGCAGCACTGTTCTGTGAATTTCCGTTTACTTGACAATGTTGGAGAAAGGGGGGGAGTGTTTTTAAAGATTGATGATCATGTTCTTCCCCCTGCTCAAAGGACACAGTCTTCATTAAAGAGTTCGACTTGCCTGCCATAGGACATACATTTCTCAATGCAAATACTGCAGTTCAAGCCAGTTGCTGGTCCTAATATCAAGTTTCTGTTGACAAACAATACAAAACATGGCACTTGTGTGTGACTGAGTTGATGTTCAACACAGAAACACTCCTCCACAGAATCACAAGACAGACTTGAAATTAAAATAATTTTCAAAGGAAATTGTAGGTGAAAAACAAAAGGAGATAGATTGAAAATTGGAAGTAATGGGAAAATAAAGATGAGGTGTTAGCACTACCTAATTGTTTTCCTTTTTTCATAATAAAAATGATTATCTCTCTAAATGTATGTCACCAATGCATTTATCTACATTTCTGTTTGTCTATCATTTACCTGTCTTCCACCTGCCTGAAAGTAACTACCTATTTGGAAAAGCAAGTTAAATTGTCTTCCTCAGTGAAGGGAGGGGAGAGAGATAAAAAGGCGAGAGAAAAACGATGAAAAATCTTGGTGTAATCTGAATAGCAATGAAGCAAAAGCTACTCCTTGATGTGCCTATGAATCCTGTAAATGAAGTGGCCCTTGAATTAAATTAATTTAAAATCTGGCAAATATTACTCGGCATGTTTGTCAATGTGCTGTATAATTATTAATTTGTTCATTGAGGCAACTATATAAATAAATAGAAAGCAGAATGCCATGATTAAACTAACACTAGAAATCCAGGGTCAAGAAGCCCTGTTATACAGGGATCTAAATAGCTTTCCCAGGTCCTATTTTTACATCTCCATACAGATCTGCAGGTCTGTAACTGCGAATTAATTGGCACACATTTAGATGCCAACAGAGCTTTTGTATTCTCAGTGCACATTTTGTCTTCTCAGAGTGAGATGTTAGTAATGGAGGTTTTAATATTACCCCTAGGGGAGCACCAGAAAATCTTAACAATTTCCTTCACTAGAGTATTTTCATTAGAGCTAAATGCTGTGCAATTTACATTTGAAATCAGGTGTAGGGTAAGTATAATGTGACAAGACATGTTGCAATGTTAGGTTTTTTTTGTTCAAATGTTCCTTATTTACTGCAATATACTCTCAAAAGATAAGCATACAATTAAAATAAATATCTTGATTTTTAACCACTCCTAATTGAACTGTTATTGGGATAATAGAAGCACAAAATAGAATCAGGTTTAAAAGGACTCAAAGCACAAGATTAAAATATTACTCTATTTAAACAAAAACGTTTCAGGCAAAATAGGTTCTGTGCAGCAGAAATTAGTTCATCGTAAGTAAATCAGACATAAAGCCCTTCCTTTGTAGTACTAATTCAACCTTGTGGTGCTTAAAATGCCAAGACCTCTGCATGGCTCACAGAGTCATGAAAAACCATAAACCTTACCTTTTCCAACACAAAAAAAAAAAAAAAAAGAACTGAATTGGTATTAAAACAAAAATGCATTCATTAGTAAGGGCCCGATGCAGTAAAGAGCTAGAGGACTAGAGCCAAAACAGGACTGACTTATAGTTGAGACTGAATTTCAGTGCTAGGTCTAATATGAAATTTCACTCTGCCATTGCCCGCACCTCAAGGCACCCATATTTCATCACTGACTTGCTTTTTCATAGCAACAAAAGAAGAAACTGCACACCAACAACAGGTTCAATCATCTCAGGGCATCCTTCATGCCTAAATCAAATCACAGGGTCCGCTGTTTAAATGTTTCTCCACCAAAAACCCCTAATAGGCTCAGTCAGACCAGGGTTATTATCAAAGAGGGTTCCTACAGAAGGAAGAGGATTGGGGCACCTGCCCCTTGGCCAACCTGGAGCCTCCTAAAACAGAAAACCAAACCATTGCAGAAGAGACCTGCCAGCAGCAGGAAGAGAGGAAGAAGGAACAATCCAAGCAATCTACTGCTCTGTAAAACTACAGGCAGCCTCAAGTGCAGCAGCAAGCCATGTTATGATGAAGGAGGTCTAAGCACAAAGGAGTCAGACCCAGAGGGCTGGAATGGTTACAGGAGTGTCCAGACACATCCTGCATGCAACACAGCCCCCTTGGGCTGAGCAAGGCACTGGAGTGAGGTAACCTCATTGCCTTCTTCCTTATTCAGCCAGGCCAGCATGAAGGCACAAAAATACCAAAGTATTTTGGTGGGCAAAAATTCATCCCACCTGGTCAAGGTGTTCAGGTTAGACAGATGAACATTGTTGTCTCCATTCCATCAAAGAAAAAAAAAAAAAAAGTTCCTACAAAGGGTGCTTTAGATGGTAGGGGGGTTAGCCACCCATGTTGCTTTCTTGTAACTGGATATACAGGGAGTCTAAAGCAAATTGGTTCCTAACTGAGGTGAGAGGAATCAAGCACGAAGGCTCACACCTTGGCTGGACAGGACCAGGTTTTCAGAGCTTAGCCTGTACTCATAAAAAAGGCTGAAAATCACAGCAGTCTCTCATATGCTTACACTGCAACTCATGAAAATCCAGGTCCCAGATTTTCTGGTATTATTGTAAATTGCAGCCTTCTGCTGCTAAGGGCTCTGTGAAAAGCCCTTCATAAATTTTCATTAGAAAACTTACTGAATACAAGACAGACTGAAAAGATGTGAATGTTTGAAGGCATTTCTTCCAGTCTTCTGAGGAAGGGTGATTACAAAAGTTCAAGTTACCTCTGAAGCTTAAAAAAATACTAATTTAGTTCATGGGTCTTTTAAAGGCATTTGCCAAACATCATTATTTCTGAGAGCAGCAATGCATGGTTTTGAAGTCTTCATGACCTGACAGATTTTTATGAAGTTTGCATAGCCATCTGAATGGCCATAAAATCTATGCAGAGCAAGAAATAGGAAAGCTTTGCACATGACCCTGTCCTTGCACAGCAAAAGAACGGGCAAGAACCAAAGAGCCTGGTGAGGTGCCAGGTTAGCAACTGATGCCATGTAGTGGTAAGCAGGAGAGGGAGAGCAGTGCAAGCAGTCAGAAGAAATGCAGACCTTGAAAAGCTTGCAAATATTAAACAGAAGGAAGAAGAGGAAGAAAAAAGAGGGGGACTAAGAACAAAAATGTTCCCACTTCAAAGAGACGAGATGAGGAAATAAGGGCTCAAGAGGTCATGTGCTTTGTAAAGGCCTCAAGCTGTTAGACATCTTGTCTCTGCAATATGTAAACAAAAAACCAAACAAACAAAAAAAAACAAACAAAAAAATCCAAAGAAATTGTCAGAAGCTTTTTGGATAGGGAACACAATGAAATTGTGTTAAAAATAATTAAGCAAATGGTAGAGTTGAGACATAAAAATAATTTGTTAAATTTGTTAAATAAGTGGTTGCACATGAAATTGCACTTGTATATTGGAGAAATAATTCTAACTCTGCCTTCCACATAGCTCTGCCCACACCTTAGCCACATGTCCATCACAATCCCACCCGTTTTTCAGAAGGTTGTTGCAAATATTGACTATGTTTGAAATGCAAGGAAAAGTGCAGTCAGGTTTTTCAAGACATTTGGAAGAATAGAAAGCATAGAAAGAGGTTTCTTCCTCAGGGAGGAATATCCATTAAAGGGAAAATGAGGTAGGAGGGAAATGACCTCAATGAATTTTAGAAGCCTACAATGTAGAGTTCCATTCTTACCTATTTTATGCTCAAAAGCAAAAATGCAAATTTCTAGGACAAAATTATTCTGACCTATGCTAGCCTTCTGTTTCTAGGCTGTGCACATAGAAAACCATGTGCTAGGCCACAGAAAGCTGGAATGAAGGAATAAGGTGTCTGTAAAGAACAACAAGCCAAATCCCACATCATGCTTTTCTTGGGTAAGTCTATTGGCTGTATCTTAGAAGTGGTATTAAAATAACTTGTAGTGAAAAAGAAAACTGCATTTGTGATGTTAAATGGCAAAATTTTCTGGTCCAGGTTTTGAGCTTAGATAATGACACAAAAAAAATAACTGAGATTAATTCATCTGCTGTTTAACATCAAACTATTTGATCCTTAATGCTTACCAATAGCACACAAAAGACAGAAATCCATGTTCAAGTGAAATATCTATCATGCATGACCTCATTTGAAAGTACTGTGAAAACAGACGTGATCATAGGGGATACATGGGGCTCTGGACAAACAGGTGCTCTGAACCAAGGACATGTAAGGAGCATTGTGCCTCCAAAATACCCAACAATACAAGCTTCTTATCCATCTATCCTTGGCTTACCGCTGCCTTCAGTGTCATCTCAGGGAGCTCTTACCCCTGTGAATGCTCTTCCAGGGCCATTCAGACCTACAGACTGCCAGACACCTCATGACCTCTCCACCCAACAGAGGCCATGTCTTAAAAACACTAGCTGTCTCTGCACAAGTAGGAATCAGGAAGGAGAATCGGTCTATCCCACTGTGCACTTATCTAGTCCATACTTCAGCGATTTGTCTTTGTTATGGGACATAACGTTGAAAGCCTTGGTAAACTCAAGACAAGCAACATCCACTACTACACTTCTTCCAGTCATTCCATCACAGAAGGCTATCAGGTTGGTCAAGCATAACTTTCTCTTCATAAAGCCATGCTGACTGCTTCTAGTCACCTTCTCATCCCTTATATATTTCAAAACGGCTTCCAGTATTATTTGCTCCATGACCTACCCAGAGACCAAGGTGAGGCTGACCAGCCTGTAGTTCCTCCGATTCTTCTCCTTTCTCTTTTTGAAGATGAGAATGACATCTGCTTGACATGAATACAGCAATGAAGAAATCTGACCCATCTCATCACCTTCAGCACAGTAATAGTACTGTAGCAAACAGGGAAGTGCAAAATAGTGTCATGAAGATCAATTAAAGCAAAATAGAGTGTATAGAGTTGTGTTTCAAATTTCAGATGTATTGTGTGGTTTGTTGTAATATTTTACAGAAAATTCACAGAAAATTCAGATGATGAATGAATATTTTACAGAAATATTCACAGAAAATTCAGATGATGTTTGATTGTATATTAGAACAACCATCAATAGCTATCTATTGACACTGAAATGTATTGCAGATGTTTCACTGCCATACATCAGTAATATTTAAAAGTGTTATCGAACATCCCTTCAATTTAGCTTTAGGAAGTGCCATGTAAAAGTGTTCTAAACTTAGGAAGAGTGTTATTAAAAGCTAAGCCAAGCTTAGCCACAGCTAAGCCAAAAGGTGTATTTTCTTTAAAAGGCTGTGTTATATCAACCAGCTGCCAATCAGAATTGATATTAGGTCACACAATGGACATTACATCAATAATCTAACAACCATTTCCTGTCAGGTCAATGCTATAGTAAAATTTTAAAATGACAGCTTAACAACAGGAAAGCGTTAGCACACATTCTTCACATGATGTCTCGAAGTAATTACCAGGAATACTGAAATAAAGAAAAGTGACATAGTGATTCCTGTGAATCAATACAGAAAAAATGTGCTGGACCCTTATAAGTTGCCATGGCCAGTCTTGATCAAAATGATGACTAGATGTAACAAGCAAGGAAAAGATATATGTCTCTGCAGGTGCGGCTCTCAATCTAGCTCAGCAGAAGCCATTGGGAAAAGTCTTCAAATTTGTATCCAGTTAACATGTGTGTTAACCAGCTAACCTTAATTCAGTATTTACTAATGTATTTTTACTAGGGCAAATGAGAGGGGGCATAAACTAGAACAATTGCAAGTTTTCTGAGACAGAACAGGTGACTTCTAGATGCTGGTCTGCACAACAGAGATGCAAAGACATCCCAACAAATTGGACTGCAGCCCCTGAGATGGATCTGAGGTTTACAAGATAAGGCCTGTGAGGGAACTAAGGACAAAACATGTGCAATACAGACAGGCTAGTCTGCAGGCTGGAGGCAAGAATTGAGGGAGATTTTTCAAATGGTCTGAAAGTCCACAGAACAGGACAGACATAGAAGGAAATCTCCACGCTGTCATTACAGGCTTAGTTCTTTGAAGAGGCAGTTGATAAGAGAATAGACCTATTTGCCTGAAGGCCAGAGGAGATATAAATTAAAAATTTAGTATAAAGGATATAGGGTCAGGCACAAGATCTCAAATGAGGCTGAACTGTGTGCTGCCGTGGCCATAAGCATGAACTATACTTCTGTCAAGAGAGGTGTTTCTGTGGTTGATGCAAGTGAGAATCAAGGAACCAATTGTATTAGAGCATTAAAGTACTGGGCAGCTGATACTGCAGGTGCTTTGTACTACTGGAAGTCAAAAATCTGTTGGCCAGCAGGATATCACCCATGTCCTCAGGTCCTGAACTCCTGTGGCCTCTCCAAGAGAATCAGAACCATAGCTATGTTAATGGGATTAAAAAAATTGGTTGGGGGCAGAGAAGACAAGGCAGCTCATAACAGCTGGTGTGATACCTGCTGGAGGAAATATGCCATCTACAGCAATGAGGGAGATGCATGGATGGAGAAGAGTAGGGTGGCAGTGGAGGGATGACGTGGACACTGGTTGACAATCAGTGCTTGCAAGGACTAAATTTCTAGCTATCCATCAGCAATCCATAATGCCTTCAACACCACGGTTCCAGAAGAGCTGCAGCCTTCCTGTGAAAGTATCTGTCTTGAAGACATTAACAGCAGGCCTTTCAGCATCTATACCAAAAGCCACTAGGACTGACTTTTGATACAACTTTTGTCTACTGCTTTGGTTGTAAGCTGCAAAAGATAATCTTTTTGCACTGTGATTGTGACCCTGAACCACAGTTTGGACTCCTCAGTGCCATAGTAATACAAACAAGAAAGAGGTGAACACACAGAAAGCCTGCACAGGCACAAGAGCATTTATAGTAGCAGACCCTCTTAGCTGGGCAAAGCTATTCACAGTATGTTCATTGCACATGCAGCAGACATTACCTCCCCTATAGAACATGGGTAACCACACAACTCAGCAAGAAGGTGACAGAAAAAGCTGCCTCCCAGCTGACAGTTGAGACCAGCACGGGCTGTGAGAGGTTCCTGCAGCCCACTGACCTAGTACAACATGAACCAGGGCATCTGAAAGCGCAGAGGGACCACACTAGATGTATTTGACCAGGAGCAGAGCAGAGGAGAAGCACCCACACAGCTGCACCCATTTCAATTGGGGCATGATTGCTAAGGCTAACGCTTGCTGCTTCCAAGCTGTTGAGTCCTGATCTTGCAACACTAATGATGCATCTCCCCTGCTCTGTCCCACCTGTAGAAAAGGCGGTGTCTTTATATTCATTGCTCCACTACTAGACAGTCATGCAAAGTAGCTTCAACCACCAGAGCTCTGAGTAGGGAGAAATCTGGATCACGCAAGAATAAGCACCAGCTGTGAGTCTCAGAGGCTGCTGCATCAGCTTCAGCCTCTCAGGTGCTTCTCCTTCTGCCAAAGTTCAAAGTCATACTAGTTAGCCTAACTAATCAACTTGGCTTAATTCCAGAGAGATGTTATTCTCTGAAAGTGAACCCTAAAATGCCTGTGCAGTTTTTCTTTCTTTCTGTGAGCTCATTGGCTTTCATTTAATAAATATTATGCTTTTGCACTGAGTTTGTTTCTGCTCCCTTTAAAATTACTTGGAGATTTCTCATTGTCTTCAGTGAGAAGATCATGGGTACCTGTCCAAACAGGATTTCTGATTGGGAGCTGATTAAGTATTTAAGCAATTCTAGATAGAATGCTTATTTTCAGGGACTTAATATGGGCAATCTAATTAAAGTTAAGTGATTCCTTCATGTGTAAGTCCTCTTACGTGAGTAACAAGAAGCACATAGTTGAGGATAAATAATTCTTCAAGGTTATCTGAAATGCGGACCCATTAGTAAATAATGTGGCATTTAGCTAAGTCAGAAATACTCTTGAAGATATAATCTCCCTTATGAAAAGGACTGTCTGGTACTATAGGCAGGCTTGGTGAGATTTGAAGTTTATTTCATACTGGAAATTGACTTATTTTTGTGTTGTCTATACTAAGGTTTGGCAATAATATCTACCCAATCTCAGCCTTGTAAGACGACCGAAAGCCATTAGTTAGGAATGCTGACTAACAAAGCAAAGGAGGCAGACAAGCTGGGACTGGAGCAGACATAGGGCTGAAATGCACCAGAAATTAAAATAGAATTTGGGAGGACAGGAGGAAAAAGTTGGCTGAAATTGCCCAAACGCTATTATACGTTCACCCTTCTAGCTTTCTTCTCTTCTTCCTCTGCTCACAGTCCATAGGACAGAGTAGCATTACAGGCCCAGACTATTATGAAATTTATGTATGTTTACGGATTAAAATTGAAGTTTACCACTATGTATAATTCTCAAATATACCCAGTTCCTACTTTAAGTATTTATATATTGCTATTTATTAAGTATCTCTTGTTTTCTTTTTCAGTGTAGTTGTAAAAAAGTTTAATGAGAAGGAATGGAACAGAAATTTTTCCAATATTGAATATTACGTTAATTTTGACTATTAGAAATCTTTGGTTTTCAATGACAAAAAGATTTTTTTCCTTTCAGAAGAAATAGCAGAAAAGCGTGAAAACTTCTCTTCATACATCTGAAAGAGGAGCTACATTTTTTAAACTGACAATGAAAACTGTTTCAACCAATATAGAAAATCTAGGAAATAAAGTTCTAGTTCAAATATTTTTGTTTCTTGCAAAAAATGAGGTCTCACTCCAGCTTTTCTACCAGCACCATCAAACAATACAACTTCAGCTTTGCAATCTGCTGAATCTATGTCCTAGAAAGACATTTTATTCATAACGAGAAGGAATGATAAAATCTTGTTCAAAATATTTTTCAGAAATGTTAGATTGAGTTTTCTAAAATGTTGGATCATGACATGGACAAAGTATCTCAGACCTTCTTCCTGTAGATAAATGGAAGAAATATTTCAATGCCACAAAGGAAACAATCTCAAGCCTCATTTTTAAAGATGGAAACATGCAAATAATAAAAACTGGTTATCATGGAAGCTCAGTACACATCATGCTCTTCTCTCCCAGTAAAGGTCCTCAGCTATTATGGTGCTGTTCCATGTCTTCCTGGTTGATTATTCTATTCATTATTACACTTACAACATAGGTCTATATAGGAACAGTTTAAACAGATTTTTATTTTTTTTCTGTGATAGTACCTTGCTCAAATGGAGGGGGACCTTTTCCCTTTTAAAGAGTGATGGGGATATTTTGCTTGTGATTAAGGCTCTGATCTTTAATCTAGCTTTAACCATTTCTCATGGGCACAAAACTTGCAGGCACATTTTGCAATGTAATTATTTGTGTCTGCAATTTAGTTACTTAGATGTCTGAGTCCCTGATTGCATCCATAAGTCAGGGACTTGGGCATCTAAGTGATCTAAATTGCAACTGCAACAATTTGCACGTAAAATGTCAAAAAAAGGATATAGCAGGTAGAAAAAGAGTTCAGAGATGGGTGATGAGAATAATTAGGGACATGGAAAACCTCAGAAATGCAACAAAATGGAACAGAATTGGACTGTTTACCTAAGAGATGAGACGAAATGAATAAAAGACGAAATGATCAAAAGTAGAGGAAATAAGGAGCAGGATAGAAAAGATAGATTAGGTACTTTTATCCCCCCCTTTATCATAATGCAAGAACAAAGAGACATTTCACAAAATTTAAGCATGAAGGATTCAAAATTTATACAAAGGGAGATACACTTTCACACAATTAACGTGAAAAGCCCAACTACATGACACAGTGAGTCCAGCAGGGCTCAGTAGAGGGTTAGGCACCTCTTTGCATTTAAAAATGCTTGAAAACATTCAAAAGGCAGCGGTTTCAGAGAAAAACTACCTACCTCCCTGCTTCAAGGTTTCAACTATTTTTTTTTAATTTTTTTTTTCATATTGGGGAGGGGCATGCAGATTAATTTAGACATGCGTGACAACAGGATTCCTTGTACCTATCCCCTGAGGCATTTAGGGCTGCCTCTGGTTTGTGCCGGGTTGCTGGGCAAGGTGGAGCCTCCAGAGAACACCACACCAGCTCAGCTCAGCTGCTCCTAGGAGCACACACAAATCCAGAAGCCCTTTCAGAAATTGTCACAGTAGGGCTCAAGAGGGCTGTAGATTGGAACCTAGCATCTTTGCTACCTGGGTAATAGGAAATGTGGCTGTGAAGTTCATGGATTTCATAACAGACTAGGGAGTGTCATTATACTGTCTAAAGAACTAGAATGTGAACTAGTGCAGGGACGTATTTTTACAAGAAAATCTGTACATGAGAGAGATTATTGGAACAGCCATCAAATAGGGTTGGCTAAAAACATGCATTGTATTCCACACCAAAGAGGAAAGTTGTTAATCTACTTTATTCTCACATTGGATTCTTTTTCTTTTTTCAAAAAAGAAAAAAAAAAATGTGAGAGGTACACCCCCCTCACAGGATTGGCTAATATTTTGTAGGCCAAAGAAGAATATAAGAAAGAATTCAAGAAAACTTTGAGACAAAGAAAGGTGGCTAGGATACTCAGAGGTATGCAAAGGAATACATTAGGTAATCCCCCAGTGCAGGTCACTTGTGTCTGAACCACTAACCACACTCAGGTAGATCCTACTTTTCCAAGAAAACATGTTAACAAACCAGTGCATTTTCATACCAAAAACTGTTTTGCTAAAAAAATGCTGGTCTGTTTTATGCATTTCTCTGCTTCAAAGCCAGAACTTACCTACGCTGGTACGTCCTTCCATACAGTTCAATTAGATGGTACAGCTGCATTAGGTCTTCAGCAGGATAGATGGAGAGCCATGCACCAAAAAACAGATGTATCTTAGGAGTTAGGACATTTTCTGAGCTGTAGGAGATGTGGGTTCAAATCTTAGCTGGAAATTAGGCAGGATGCAGACTTGGAAAATGGTCTTTCACAATCTTAGAGGAGCTCCCTAGAGAGCCGTACGAGAAATGACCCACTGACTGTCTTTTCAGGACATGGTTCCAGGCTTGACCACCAGAAAACATAGGACCTAAAGCCAGACTGCTTTCTTCACCATCTTGGCCCTACCCGGTTTTCCAGTCAGTCTGGCAGTTTTCAGCAAGGCTTCTTGTGCATACTTAGTTTTCCCCTTCAATCATCGACAGGCTCTGGAGATTTGAATCAGGTCTGTAAAATCTAGAGAGCCCCAATGCACAAAAAATGTCTGGCCCTGGATGGTATTCCATGCGCTGGTGCAAATGTAAAAATGGCACAAAGACAGGCATTTAGGAAATTTAATGCAGGTGGGTAGAGGACTAATTCCAGTTCCCAGCTAAATACAGTCAGAATCCTTCTATGATCATCCATGAACCTGGAACAGGATCCAACAGAGCAATAACAGGTTAAAGGGGTTACGATAAGAGAAGAAGACAAAGATGTCCATTTGGCTGAAGATGTGAGGGGGAAAATTACAGAATAGGAAATAAATAAAACAAGAGGAATTAGAGGAGAGATTCAAATTGCTGAGCTATACTATCAGAGCAGTAGATAAAGCAAGTGATTTTGACAGTTCCAGAGTCAAGGAACAAGAGAGGGAAAAAAATAAAACAGATTAAAAGCCATTGCAGTGTTCGACTGCAGCTGAGACAATGGTGGCATGAATACACACTTTAGCTTCTGGAATTAAGAGTTGAGACGGTATCCGAGATGTAGAGACAACCAGCAAATTTTGGCAACTGTTTGGATTTCATAGACAAGGAGATTTAATATGCAATATTTACTTCTTCTGATTTCTTCCCCTTTGTGTGAGTGAATAGGTGCCAGATTGTTTGGTCAGCTTAAACTTCTTTGAAACTGAAGGGCCTAATTGACAACTTTCATTTGAAGGCAAGTGTAAGAACCCAGGATGGTCCTTTTGTTCGCTGAGATGTTGAATCAATAGCCACGCACTGACAATATGTGCAACAGTCCAAACAAAGGGGTGCTTCCAAGGCTGAGGAATTTGTTCTGATTCTGGGGAGGTTTGAAAGTCTGTGAAACAAAAAAGAAAGCACAGTTGTTACAGCAACCTGCAAGGAAACACTAGACACAGCCTAGATATGTGGATCTCAGAAAAATTGGAGAGAAAATATTCTCAGCTGATTGATGGTTAAAGGGCACTTGGACCTGAAAGCAAAGAAAGTGTCTAAAAATTGTTTGAGAGAATGTTAGTCATCCCAGGTCAAAACTGTGCCAGGGACCACTTTCTAAATTTAACAGCACAATCAAGCTCTGGTGTCAGGAATGCGCTCAGTACTACCCCAAATCACTCGAGCAGATGTACCTACTCTGACCCTAAGTCTGGGGCTGCTGTGTATAGATAGGTAAGGCTGCAGCTTCAGGCTGAATTTGGGGGAGGGGGGGAGAGGAATAGTTTCCCTCCTGATATTTCCCTGTGGAATGCAAGTGTCCAAAGTAGCCATGTCTTCTCATACTCTCCCCCTGGCTGTACAGAGACATTGGCTGTTTTCCAGAGAAATGTAGGGCAAAGTGAGGAGGAATATATAACACACTGGATGCTATGATGTAAGTGCTTGTTACATTAGAGTATGCTTGGGCAGTATCAAAGAAGGCACTCAGCTGAGCAAAAACGATGTCTTAAGAAGATTTCAACAATCACCAGTTTTCCAAGCTCTGCCACTGGGTTATATTCTGTTGAAAACAAGCGCTCCCCTTCCTCTTTTGGCCAGACTTCAACTAGTGCAGTTACAAGAAAACACATAGCCACCTTTGTTTTCTCCATCCTGGCCCCAGCAAAGGGAAAGAGCTAACCCCTTTCTTTTTTGCCCTCTGTACATTTCTTCTTCCTCCCCTTTCCTATTTTCCCTTTTCTATGAATTCCCACACCACTTTTGCTTTGTAAGCATTTGTCTTTTCCTTATTAAGTATTTTTGCAAAATACTACCTCCTGTTCTCTCCTCTATTCTTTCATGTTTATTCCTAGTTAATGTTCAATGGCCAACACCAGGTAAATACAATGCAGACATCCATAGCTGAGCTAGTAGTCTGTAGTTGCTTGTAGAGAAATTTCTCTGATTTACAATTTACCTCATCCTAATGGTGCAGCTGAAAATGGCCCACATGAATTCCATCCAAGAAGTATCTAGTTCTCTTCATGTCTCTCTTACTGTGGAAGAGTTTTGGAAAACAGGCCTTTTCTCCTGGTTAAAGCGTAAGTGAGCAGCCCAGACCATTTCTCACTGAAAATGTCTCAGCGAGGAACCTATGGTGGGCCAGGTCTCTGTTAGGCTAGGGAACCAAGTCTTTAAAATCTCAAGGGGAAGAAATGTGGCAAAACCAGAATTTATTGCTTTACCTCATCCAAAATAGAAACACACAGCTCAAAAATTTCCACCTTTCAAAATAAAGCAAAAGCACAAGACATGATTCAGCTCTAGGCAGATCAAGTCCTTCCTCAGGAATTACATATGAGAGAGAGCAAGAAAAAGGATAGCGATACGGGGCCTCTGCACCCTCTTTTTATTAAAAAAAGAAAATAGACCTTTCCAACTACTATGAAATCAGCTTCCATTTCCATTCCTTTCTTTGACAACTCTCAGAAAAAAAAAACCAGTAAGCAAAAAGGTGGTTCATGATATGAATTCTGTTTTTACTCACTTCCATGTACACACCTTGCTTCAGTAGACTTATGTTAGATGGAATTAGCAGTTTAGGTAGTCACACAGGAATTGTATTTGCCCTAGCCTCTATCTCCCATTCACTTATGTAGATTTTTGAACATGCCAAATATGCAAAGTCACAAGAGCTACCTGTGTTTCCCTTGAAGTCAGGAATTTGTTCCCAGGACCGCCAAGCCAACATGGAGAGGTTAAGAGACTGCTTTGAGTTCTGCAAGACAGTTGTCTGAGAGGGTTAAATACAAATATCATTCATCTATCAAGAAAGGCACAGTCAATTACCTATTCAATCCTAGTGCATCTGAAATGGGAGAATTTCTAAAACTCGAGTGAGTCAAGTACAAGCAATGGCTGCAGAAAGTTGTTCTTCCATAGAAAAACTGAGTAGCACATAACAGGGGCAGATAAACCTTTTACTGGGAGTCAGTTCCCCTACTTTTGACCTACATTAATTTTTCCTTGTTTAAGTTTCTCAGCTGTTGCTTTTAATGTTAAAATACAACTATAAATCTATGTTGCTTTCACTGAGAATGTGAAATAATGCAACAGAAGTTAAAGAGGAGTTTATGTTGCAAAAATATTTCTGTTATGGAGTTAATTTCATATCATTTTATTCTTCTCAAACTTATAATTTTCTGCTGCTCATACATTTTTATGGCCAAAAGTGATTGTTAGCATCATCTAGTCTGACATGCAGCATAACAAGGGCCAGAGAAGTTCATCCAGTAATTCTTGCATTGATCCCAACAATTTACATTTGGATTAGAGTGTATCTTCTACGAAGACATCCACTCTTCATTTAAAAACTTAAAAGCAATGGGAAAAAAAAAATATCTGTTACACCTTCTGGAAATCTGCCTGAATAGCTAATTAAATGTTAAGAATCCACAACTTATTTCCAATGTGAATTTCATTTTGCCTTAACCTTAGCCATTGGGTATCTTTGCCACAGCCAAGAAGCTTCCAGTACTCTTCACCACCAGTACATTTCCCACCACCATGGTGCTACGCACCTTGCAGCTGGGGAATTTCCCATTAAATATTCTTCCACTCAAAGGTGTTGATCCATTAGAGAACTACACATGACACATGGGCAAGTCCTGTCCCTGCAGTACCCCAAATGGACAGCTGACCCCTGCACCCCTCCATAACAGAAAGTATGCCCAGCCTACACATGTGGGAATGTTCAGCAGAGAGGATGCCAGCTCTGCTCCATAAACTGGGCTCACCTTTTGTAATTATGCCTCCAAGCTGAGCTGAGGCCCTGTCACAGAGAAAAGCCTACCCGGCTCTCCTGAAGCAAGAGCGAAGGCAGCTTCTGGTTATTAGCTCCTGATAATGTAGCCCCAACCACAGCGTAAGGGATGCTGACCACAAAGATAAACACCGAGGGGGACAGAAAAGGTGACCAGGGCAAAAGTGTACCCAAATAACCAATCTGTGGACTAGAAGGCCATTGCACAGACCAGACGATCTTCCTGAAAAAACGGCTCAGAGGTAAGCAGGAACTTGAAGCCACATTTGCTATTTACAGCTGAAAAATAATAGGGTACTTGCAAGCTGGTCACTTAGAAAAACAACTTTTACCCATTCCATCTTCACGTCCTTGCTTAATATATGGGTATTTCATCTGTAAATTTATTTTAGACACTCACAAAGTGGCCCTAATGTAACCGTCATTGCTCATCCTCCCTCCCCGTCGCTCTTCCGCGAAGCCTGCTGTGCTACTGTCACGCTATTAACATTCCTCTGAAGTCACGGAAATGCTAGGATGTACCTGATGCATTCAGACACGCAGCAGGTGCCTGCTGCAGGTACCACGCGTCCAAGCAATGCCAGGAAGCAGTCATAAAGTTAACACAGTAGTAAGCTATGTAATTTTTAGATAACAGCTACTTACATAAGTACAGAAATTGCTACATTTTATATGGACAGATTGCTCACATTCCAATTATGGACCAAGACCCAGTGCATGCAAATAATTAGTATTTAGGAGCAATACATTATTTTTTTCCTCTGCATGCCACTCTGGGATCTGAAACTGCTGGTCGACTCCTAAGTTACTTTGCATGTGTCAGTGCAATTTCCCCTCAGTCCCAGAAGCTTCTGGAGCACATAAGTAATGTTATAATGTTACAAGGGCCTAATAATTGTGTCCGGGGGGCTTCCCATACAATTTTCATCTTTTATTATATGGTTAGCTTATTTATACATCAGTATCATTTGGCAAATTGCATCTAGAATACATGGGGAGGCTGAATCTTAAAAATACACTCTTGTTCCTCATGGCAGCCCCAGGTGCAAGGTATTATCCTTTAATACCATAGAAAGTCTCCAGCTACCTGACATGACAGGGTAGAGCAATGCTGGTTGAGTAATTCCACTCAAGCTTTTTCGCAACACCGATGCATTTGCATTCCAACGATGACATTTTAACGCTCAAAATGGCTACCGGTGGCTGGTGCTGGAAAGGCCAAGGCCCCTGGCTGGCTTGGCCCACTCGGCTCCCCACTGGGTGGGTTGAGGCTCCCTGGGCCTCCCGCGAGTCACGGCTCTCGGAGGGGCACAACCGGCTCCCAGTGCCGCTGCCCACGGCCGGACCAGGTGGGCTCCCGCCCTCCCTCCAAGGCACCGGCTTCCCCCGCCCGAAGGCAGAAGGCACGAAGCCGCTGCCCCGCCGGCAGCGCCCACTCGACCTAGGGGGACGCACCGCCTCGCCGCCCCGTTCAGCGTCGCCGCAGTGACCCGGCGACGGGCTCCGAGCGGCGGCGGCGGCGAGACTGCTCCGGGCCGCGGCGGGGCGGGGGATCCAGCCCTGCCCTTGCCAAATTGCCGGGGAGCGGCGACGGTACCGGGGAGCCGGGCGGGGCGGCGCCGCCGGGCCGCAGCCGGCCCCGGCGCGGGGCAGCGGGCGGCAGCACGGCCGTTAACGGCCGCCGGGGGGCAGCGCGAGATCGCCCAACCGCCGCCGCCGCCATCGCCGCCGCCGCCTCGGCTGGCACCGCACCTCAGCGCACGGCCCGGCCCGGCTCACAGGCGGCAAGCTCCTTCCCGCCCCCGTTCCCGCGGGCAGCGCGGGCTTCCGTGGGTGCCCACCGCGGGCAGGCGGCTGCTGCCGCGGGGCGACGCCCGGCGGAAGGCGGCCTCGGCGCCCTCTCCCTCGGCCCCCCGGTGTGGAGCCCGGGTCCCCCCGAGCGGCAGGCCGCGCGGTTTAGTTATTTAAGGAGATTTCACCTAGGAGCCGCTGATCAAAGCTAATGCAAAATAAATGTCTCCCTTTAATAGACTGATTCTTCTAAGCCCTTGACACTGGGAATTGGGATTTCCCAATGCTATTAGCACTTAGCGGTAGGCGCTCCAGACCAGCCAAGAACAAGGGATTAAGAGGTATTTGTCTAAACTAATTTCTCTCTCTATACCGGGTCTATAGAGACTGGTGTTACTCTGCTGGAATTGTGCAACACGGCTAATTGGCTACAAATTTAACAGTGGCAGGGCTCCCACCGGAGGCTGCCACGTATTCATTACCCCAGTTCTCGCCTCAAATGCGCGCTGGTGTTGGGCGCCGGGGCTGGCTCTGCCCACGCCGCCCTGGTCTGGCCCAGGGAAACGGCCTCCTCCATGTGGGCCACTTCAGGTCAGGATCCTGGGGTTGGGGAAGAAGATGAGAGTCCTGTCATGCCAGCCTGGGGAGCCAGCGGGGCCTGGGCGCCTCGTGGAAAAGGGAGTCAATCAAATAAAATCATAATTATCATAGAAATGGGATGTGTGTAGCACAGGGCCCACAAACTTTTATTTATGTGAACAACCATTCAGGATGGATGGTGGCTTTTTTGGACAGATACTATACTGCTGCTCATATGTCTTTCAGAACAAGGGAGAAAAAAGTCTTGCAATATTTGGCTGTGATTCCTTGAAATGCCTCTCTCCAGGCTGGTTTGCACCTTGACTCCACTGAGTGTTTGCTTCTTTACCACTTGAGCACAACCTAAAGCTAAAAGTAGTGAAGTTACGCATGCATGCATCTGACCAAGGGGAACAGTTAGGAACCATTAAGGGTACAGAGATGCATTTTTCATTTGTTTTTAGGTCAGTCAAAAAGCAGCAGGTTGCTGCAGTAGTCCTGGACTAAGTCAGTCATGCTGGGAAAGACCACAGCTTAAAGTCATTGCTGCTGGAGAATGATTCTGTGACAACCAGGGGTTTACTACTCTGTCCCAAGCAGCATGCCCTCACCCACAGCAGCACCATGACATTATTGCTTCTTTTTGGAGGGGAAACAGAATTCTCCCAGCAAGACTGTTCAGTAGTGGGCAAAGGCCTCGGTTTCCAAGATGAACTTCTACACTCCCAAGGCTCTGATGGAAATCTGAATTGCCATATGAGTCAGGCAGGACCTCAGTGTCCCAATGTTTCAGAGTTGTCTTCCCAAAACGAAGCACTGGATCATTATTGCCTTGAGCAGAAAGGTCATCCTGAAGTTGTGATGTTATCCACCTCAGTTACCTGGAAACCCAGGGTACTAGGAAATAAAAAACAGTAAAGCTAGAGTTCCCCACCTGGCAGTTCGGATTGCTGGATCAAGTCACATTTGCTGACACTAGATTCACAAACTAGGTTGCAATTGTGCCTTAGTCATTTTGGTTTTCATCCTCCAAACCCAAGGACAAAACTCATGGTCTGTGATTTATCTGTTGAGTTCAGCGTCTTATAGTGCCTCACCTATAACATACACCTGTGAAACTCAAGCAGCATCTTACACAGCCAGGGCAAAATACCAAGACACTGTTGCAAGAGCCGCTGTTTAAAAAGCTTTGCAACACTGTGTGTTGAATCTCAGCAGCACATACTGCTGGGCACAAGCATCCCCCCATAGTGAGAAAAGCCCATGAAAATTCACAGAATGAAATTCTGGCTTTAGTGAAGTGGATGGGAAATACTCAGAATTTCAGCAGGGCCAGAGTTTTACTGAAGGAGGACATAGAGCTTCAGCTGCTCAGTGGAATGGTGTACCCTAAACAGCCACAGGAACCAAAGCCGGGTTGGCAATGTTTGCCCTCCCTCTCCCTTACATGCACACTGATGGAAAGTTGACAAGTGGTAACCATTGATGTGGAATACACTATTGTCCTGCAACAACCCAAAGATAGCATCCATTTTAATCTCAGTTTACAAGGTAACAGTAAGATGCTGACCAAGAATCAAATCAACAATATCGGTCCATGAACAGGCAGGATTAATTCTGTTAAAAATCTAACATCTAAGCTCTTGTTGATTAAACCATTCAAGCGAGAGATTACATGGCTTTAACCAGAGTGCTTCTTGAGATGTGCATGGAGAACACAACAAATTCAGTGGAAACATCTTCAATATGAGATAACACAGAGATACAGAAGAAGAAGGCAGAAAATAAGATGAAGATTATTCAAGGTATTCCACTTCTGTACCAGATATAACTAAAATATCATCATGGCTTACCAGGAGCAGAAGTTGTCTGCTGACACAGTAAGTACTGCTGCTAACTTCATACAGCAGCCAGAGGCCAAGCCGCCTAGCCCCTTCTCATTAAAGGAGAAGTGCCCCATTCAATGAGGCACTTCAACAGTTGTCTACCTTTGAACGTGCAAACATCCCCATTAAATCTGGTGGATCAGGGCCAAAACTAATTAATTTAGCGATGCTTTGCATCAAAATCTCACTTGCAATACATAGCACAGAAAGACAGGGGATTAATTAAACTAACTATTTAGAAAGCTGAGCAGGTTAGGACTGGGTTAGGATTAAAGAGCATAATGATATCCTTAGTGGAAGCCAGAGAAGAAAATGACCCCTGTGAAACTGATAGGAATTTGCTGAGCACTTTTTTCTGTTCAGTTTTTTTGTGAGATAAATGAATTGGGACTGGCAAGCCAACCAATTTTGGGTCCAAAAGGCCAGGCACTTTTATTTCGATTACTTCTTTCAACCTGTTCCTACCAACCAGGCTCAACCCAAACTGTATCATGAGCAACAGCTTCATAGTACTTCCAGGTATCAAAACAGGTCATAAAAAGTTTCCATGGCTTGTGATTAGATTAAAAAAAAAAAGAAAAGAAAAAAAAAAAGAAAGGAGAAAGAAAGAAAGCAAACCACTGTAGAATTTCCGACATTATTTCAATGGGAACCTAGATGTATTCAGAGCATGTCTTCACTGTGCCCAGCTTAGTGAGCAGGCTGAACAGAAAGATATGGGCTTGAAAATATGCTGTACTGCAGTGGAAGAAATCAGATTCTGATGGATCACACTGACTAACAGAACAAGAAAAAAAATTAATCAAATCCAATGAACTTATTGGAATGATATTTGAGAAAGTAAAACAGTAATTGCAGCACTGCAGGGACTCTGGTTGAGCCTAATTCTCTAAGGCTCCTTGGCGTGTATCGGGAGCTCCATCATTCAGCTGATGTCAACTGAAGGGTGCCAGTTTGCACCCGCTGAGGATCTGGCCTTTAAACTCACCCAGCTTGTGTCACCAACAGAGTGGCCTCTTACAACCTTTCCACAGCACTGTGAAATCTTTAATGGCTTGGCACTGCTCAAAATCATTCCATTTTGTAAGAGGAAAGTAAGTGGTATTTCACCCGCCTGGGAGGATCCTTCTCTTCCAGCTGATTAAGGAGGAAACTCTGTCATAACCTCAGTTCTTCTAATATGACAGGCAGTAATGAATGGCTGAGATGACTGTGATCTTTTCATCCTATGGCCAGTCTATTTCCTATAGGTGTTTCCTGTGACTGTAGGAGATTATGGGCAAGGCAATGAAAGAAGCATGCCAGACAATGATAAACACTCCAGAGTCAGAGCAACATGAAACTGGCATGCCTGTATTTACTATTTATTAGTACATATGTGTTTATATAAGGTTCTGTCCTCTTATCAAGTGGCAGTGAAGAACTGCACAACTATAGGCTTGGATTATTTTTTCCCATCAGGAAGTGCATGTACGTGAAGAACGTTGTACACAAATACATTGTCTATCCATTTGCCAAAAAAACCAAGAGACTTATGGTCATCTTTGCAAAAACAAGTCCAATTTCCTTTTAATTTTAAAATATAATAAACATTAATTTGTTCAGACAGGAGAGTCTCCCTGAAACAACTACACACAGTCCTATTAAGGAAGTTCTATAGTTTGATAAACCTCCAGAACTGTAGAAAACAGTCCAGATTGAACACAGGTTTTTGACTTTACACTTGGGAAATGACCACCTTTGCAAACAATAACGTCTCTGTGCCTAAGCCCTCAGTTCCAACAGTCATGCATGGAAAAACCTGTAAGAACACTGACATGCCAGAATGTTTGCAAGATCACTACCTATGAAAGGTTATTCACAGACACAAGTCTCAGGCAAAATCACACCCTCGGAGATATTACAACTCTGCCAAAGTCATGGAAAGCCAACAGTTTTCTACTGTGTGAGGAACAATAGAGCTATTCTGGACAAGATTTATTCTGAAAAGTAAAGGTTGAGGATAGTCATAATTTTCTTTTCAGAGCACCAAAAGCTGCTGTGCCTGACCATGAAGGTTGCCACAGGACATGCCCTATGCACTAGAAAAGCTAAAAGCACAGAAATCAGAGGCTGAAGGAGAAAGCACAAGCTTTTCCTTCTGTATTCCCCACTCCGTAAGTACACTCCCATGGCTTATATGTGTTCCCTTTGCCACAGATGGCAAAAATAAGTCCTGAAATCATTGGTTTTACAAGCCAGCAAAAACACTTGATACTGCATTGCAGTCACAGAGGAGTCCACAGCAGCCGCGTGTCCCATGTTCTGGGCAGTGGGTGTGCCTCCGGGCTGCCAAGCCCACTGTGAAGGTCTGTAGGGCAAGCATATGCCTGGGAAGGGGGGTCACACACCATTTGGTTATCACTGATTTTCCTCAGTAATGATGATAGCTCCACAGCACCTCAACAGCCTGCAATAAAGACTTTGTTTTCTGCTTTTGCGTATTACTAGCCAACGGGATGAGGACCCAACTCATCAGCTGTGCTGCAAGATGTCAGAGACCCTAGAGCAAGGAACAGGTCCTCCCTGCACAGGTTCACGCCTTGAGGAATTTGAGCTGTTGTAGGCAGAACAAAAGCTCTTGGGTTCTTACCCCAGATCACTCTCCAGGCAACATGATGGACCCCTCTCGCTGACATCCACATCTACATTGATTTTCCCCAGCTCCCTGCCCTCAGTCCTCTCTAAGCCCTCTTTAATCTCCTGCCAGGGACTGCAAACCTACCGCCTGCCTTCTCAGGTAGCCCAATACAAGGAGCCTGCTGCCTGGTGCTCAGTTTAAGGAGCAAGACTGAAGAATAAAAAATGCAAGGTCACCATGGACCTACATTAAAAATGTCTCTATCACACATGATATGCTAGTCAGAAGTTACCCATCAGTGCTGGTAACACCAGCACTGCACAGGGAGTCACTGGCAGGCTGGGAGCACACATCGGTCCACAGAATAAGAAATTGTCCTTGAAGAGGTGTCAAGACTTTAGAAAAATGAAGTCATTTGGATCAGTTACTAGTAAATAAAATCAGTGCTGCTTGAAGCTTTGTGTGTAATGTAACCAATATACCTACCTTGTTTCCACTGAGAAGTCATCCTGAGATTTACGCATCAAAAAATTTGGCTATACATACAAGAATAAAAGAGGTGGAAGGCAGGCTGCATAAGAGGCTCTCTGAGCTCTAAAGCAGCTGCGCAGAGGTACAAAGCATCTTCTTAAACATGGTGGAAGAGAAGACAGCAATGAGGCAAAACCCAAGCTAGATGCATATGATCTAATAAAATCCCACCCATCTCATCAGCCAGAGCTGTCGCAACACTGAACTTCACATTGGGAAGTTCCCTACCTGAGCAATGGATTCCACTTGCAAATGAGATTTTCTCTAAGATCAAGACACTTAAAATACCACTTTTCTAATATTTTTACCTTTTAGGATTTCTCATAGAATCATCTAGGTTGGAAGGAACCTTTAAGATCATTGAGTCCAACCATTAACCTAACACTGCCAAAACCACCACAAAACCATGTCCCTAAGCACCACATCTACCCATCTTTTAAATACTTGTTTCAGGTGAAATCCCAAACACAGATGACACAGTAATTGCAAGCACCTGCCCCACAAGGTATGTTTGCCTGACACAAATACATGTTGAGTCCTATGGGGGGAATGGGGCCATATCCATTCCACATGCTAACATAATCAGGGACATCCAATATGATTCAAGACTGTCTACACTGTTAGTAATAACCCTGGAAGAAAGAGGTTTTGAGCTGCTTTTTATTGACACTCACCTCATTCCAGAGATCAGCAAAAATGTGCATAGTTGATACAGACAGCCACAGAGACTTTTGTTTTCTGTAAATAAGTCTGAATAAACAATAAAAGGTTAAATACTATTTTTTTCAAAGCCTGAAACACAGGCGAACAAATTGAGGGTAGAGAACTCAATTATATGAAGCAGAAGCTACTGGCAGTAACACTCAGCAGAGCTGAATAATTTTCAATTACTCTGGGAGAAGAGGTCAACAAAATATGTTCCCCAATCTGTACATTCCTAAACCCAGACCTCCTAACGTTAGAAGTGCCCTTTGTCAGGGTAATTCAGTGGGGGTTTTTTTCCCAGCACCCTTTTCCCTACTTTGATCTATCAAGTCAAGTTCTTTCCATAGGGCATCTACATTAAACTTATCCTAAATATGTGTCTGCAACAGAGAACACATTTGAACCCCCCCTTTCTGAAAGCCAAACTTCACCGCCATTGCAGCCAAGCACTCTGCCAGAGAGATGCTACGACATGACAGGGGCTGCTGTAAGTACCTCTCTCACCCAAGGTGCTGAGGGTGTTAACCCGGCAAAATGAGTAGATGGGCCCCATCCCAGGGTCACCTGTGTTAGCATCTGAGCTTCCCAGCTGTGCCTGCACATCCCAACTACAGCGACGGGTTTTCCCTGGCAGGGACTGCAGAGGCTCAAGAGGGCTGGCCAGGTGTCCCGGTACAGAATAAAAATCTCTGGAACATACTATGACTATGCCTCCTACCAAACAACATCAAGGAGTTTTGAGCACTGCATACCAGATTTGTCATATCTTCCTTTGACACTTCATCTCTGCTACCATCACTTTGCTAACACTTCCAGCTTCAGAGTTTCTTGCTGCCATTTTTCCTTGGCTTTTCTCTCAGCAGTTTTTGAGGGTTTTTTATGTGAGTTTTTCCTTCCAAGAGGCAACAGGAACGGAGCTACATTTTATGTCACAAAGCATCTCCACCTCCACATCAAGAAAAAGGAAACTTTTGCTTCAGTGTATATCACACACACATATATAAAACAAACAACATATGCAGGCAGGATGGTAAAATTTCTAGCATATGGAGTGAACAAGGAAATTTTCTATGTACTTGTGTTTTCACATACAGCAGCACCTAAATGTGGCAATTATGGTATCAGGAAAGATGCTCAAATGTTTATTTCTCCATTAGGACTTTACACTGCTATCTGGTCTAAATGGTGCAGTGAATCCCAACAGAAGGAGCTGTTATGATGATAGTGTCATTTTTACAGCAAATATAAGCTGATGATTTTCAGTGGAAGGAGAAAGCCACTAAAAATTGACTAACCTACTTTTTAGTCAGAAAAGAGACGTTTTATTTAAAACCTTTGTGTGAAAGAGGCAATCCATTTATCCTCAAATACCTGCCCATAAACTCGCTAGTGTATGTGGAGAGCAGGCAAAAGAAGAAAAATAAACCCATTTCCTTATTTCCCACACAACATGCAAAAACTGTCCCCTATGTATAAAAGAGGTTTTGAACTGACTAGAAATGCAATGGATTCTGGACAGAAAAGCTCACTTACTCTTAGATTCATTCCTTCCTTGGAGGTCTGCAATTGTCATTAGCTTCCCAGTGGGGGAATTTTCTTTTTCTAAGCCTGGCTTCTATCTCTTAGAACCATAGAACAGCTTAGGTTGGAAGGGACCTCCGAAGATTATCTGGTCCAACATTTCATGGCAAAGGGAGCCTAGATGAGATTATCTAGCACACTGTCCAATCCCATCGTGAAAACCTCCAGCGATGGGGACTTTACCACGTCCCAGGGAGGTTGTTCCAGTGACTGTTCTCACTGTAAAAAAATTTGGTGATCTTGGAGCTATCTAGAGGCAGAAAGATGGTTTGTCTTCCTTATTCAGCTACCTTTTGGGGGATTGTGGGCAAATTGCTTCACCTCTGCAAGCTATTCCTTGCTTCTTTATAAACTGGGTATAAATCATACCACCTGACAAGGAAGGTTTAATAAATTAATGCTGCCAAGTAGCATCTTCTACAGGAGGATTTCAGAGACCTTTCCTGGAAGTCTTACTGTGAGGGATGCAACCATACTTTTGCTTTATTAGTCATGGACCTTTGAAGACTTTTAGTTTTCTCCTCAGCAAATGCAAACCTTATTCTGTGATCTCTCCACTGTGTTAAAATAGAAACAAACGTATACATCACTGATGAGAATCAGTAGCAGAGTCTTGCTGCAGGATGATGGACCCCATTTGGAGGCCTTGACTGTATGAGGAAAAAGGAAAAAGAAGACAAATGTATAGCCTTAAAAAGACTGGTGCGCTTTGTAGACATAGTGTGTACCACACCGGCAACTCAGTACACCCTTGTATTTTAAGAAAACTTAAATGTCAAACACTGCTGAGCTCCTCCCATTAGTTCATTTTTACAATGTGGAAGAAAACAGTCCCAGACATAAGAAAAAGCAGCAATAAAGAAAAGGCTGTTATCTCATCCCAGTCTCTCCATTGCTTCCTAATTCCAATTTGGTATTCTCCTCCACTGCTCACCCTCCCAACACACTCTGCTGTCAGGTTGCCCTACCTGCTTCCTAGCAAAACAATCATGGTTTTAAGGTGGGAAGCCTACAGATTTCATAAAGAGAGTCCTAAATACATAATCCCTGGCAGTGTATTCTTCAGTGTAAATACATTACTTAGGTACTGCATTGCTGCATTATTCAGGAATTAAAAGCAAGGAAAGAAAGAAATCAGTAACCTATTCTTAAAAAGCCTCTTTTTGGCCACTCTTGCCTCCACGCCAGCTCTGCTCTTAGCACCCCTGTGCAACAGAGGAAGCTCCTGGGTGAGCCTCAGCCCCCTTCCACTTAGAGGAAAGGAGAAATCAAAGATGTGGCAACTAAATTGTTCTTTGCCTCAGTTTTCTGCTGTACCTAGCTGTGCTTAGGCCTCTGCAGTTTTGCATCCTCAGGAGCATGCTCAGAGCCTAATACGGAAGGCACGTCCTCAGTACTGTTTCTGAAAGGGAAGGAAACAGGGTTTTGTGGCTTTTGGTTTTGCAGCACTCCATTAAACATTGAAAAGTGGCCAGCAACTTCACAGATGACTTTAAACATGTGGCTCCCCTATCTGCCAAATCCCTCCTGGCTATCTGGTGTGACTACATCCTATGGATGATCACTTGAGTGGAATTTTATCTTTTTTACTCCTTGTTCCTCACCAAAATGTTTAAATTCTTTTTCTGGCATGTCCAAGAAATTGATACATTTTATCACATCAAAAAAAGACTGCCACACTTCACTCTATGCCCCCTCATTGACACAGTGGCACCTCTTATTAAGTCACAAGGGGCCACCTTCTGCTTTTATTGGCCAGTAGCTCCAACCTCTGTCATCTACCTGATGGTGTTTCATGATTTTTAACACTGTCCTTCACACTTTGAAGGACCCCTGATAATCACCCACAAAGCGATCTCACCATTCTCCTTCAAATCCCTTTTTCTCGCTCTCCTGCAGTACTACAGGTGTTCCCTGCTCTGGCTGTTGTCTTGCAAAACATTGTAAGCATTTTGACATAGGAAAAGCCCTTGTTTCTCAGTGCATTCTGCACAAAGGTATCCAGATCCATGGCTAGGCTCCAGGTACCATGCTAATAAAAGGCAAAAGAAGATGATTTCCCAAGCTCTGTATGTATCATGCAACAAAAAAATTTTGGGTCAAATTTAAGCAATAAACTTCAAGTCAAATTTAAGCTATTTCCTTTTATTTACTTCCATTTTATTGACAATGAACAACTCTTAGCAGGCAAACCTCAAAATATCCCTCCAGTAACAATTGTTTTGCCTCAGGTATTTATGCAGTATTCTAACTGCAGCATCTATATAGCATTTCTTTTTCCCCACGCATACAAATACACACTCATACTTAATACATTAGCAATTCTACTATACGTTTTTGCAGTGTATCCAGTTAAGCAAATTGCTCAATTAGCTGAATAGGGTTTTTTCTTTTCATTGTGAAAAGACAAGAGTCTTGCAGAATGGAACAGCGTTCTCAGTAAGAGGTCAGTTGGGTGTGATTTTTGGAATAAAGGAGAGAGGATGTGTGGGTTGTAAAAGATTTTTTTAATTATTCACATTTTATTGCCTTAAAAAGTCAGAGAGGGCAAACCAACACACGTACTGGTTCATGCTGGTATGTAACAGTAGCGTGTTGTCAAAAAAGCCCACCATATTTACTGGAATTTTCCCATTATAGCACGTACCTCATGGACATAGAAAAGATTGTGGGACTGTCAAATACCGAGTGTCAGGGAATGGTATATCCACTCGTTGGTAAAATAAGTCAGTTAATTTGGCAGGTAAGTATTAAGTAATCATATTGTCAGAACAAGGCAAGTAGCTAAGAAAGGAAGACAAAGAAGAAAAGAAAAAATATAAAGACGAGGAAATAGGAAGGAGCCAAACAGGAGAGGGGGAAGGGAGAGAATCCAGGAGTTTGATGGCCAAGAAATGAGAGAGTAAGAGATAATAATCCATCTGTTCCAGAAGGTACCAGGTCGCCTTGTCCTCATGGCTCACGTTGGACTCCATTTCTGACTTTCCACTGCCTGGGAGAATCTGAGCATCATCCCACCTGGGTTTTGTTACATACGGAACGAAATGGCTGAGAAAAACTTAAGCAGGTTGGATATTTTCTCATCCACGTTTTTAAAGAATTTTTTAAAAAACTTTACTATTTTCATGCTCTCTGTGGATTTTTCTCATTTTTTGCTTACTCAAATCTTAGCAAATGTTAGTTTAATTTTTTTAAGTAAATATTGTTTTATCTTGATTTGGTTTTTCCCTTATTTGGTTTCAACAGTGCAAAATTTCAAATGAGCTGAACAAGTTTTTTTAATTTCATTACATTTTCCTCGGGTAAAAATGTCTATGATATTTGCCTAGGCAAAGAGTTACATCACGTACTCTATTTATGTTTCAGCATTGCAGTGACTTTTAAAAGCTCACAGCAGGAAATGAAGAAAAGCCTGAACTCATAATTATTAAATAATAATAAAAAAATGTACTCTGCTAAGGTTGCATTTATTCAAAATGGTACAATTAATATATCCCCATGTTTCCATTAATATACGTTCCGGTGGAGAAATTGATAGGAAATGTGGTCATGGCATGAACTTTACAGCAGATTTGTATAGTCTTTGCTGAGCTGAGTTTAATTGAGCAAAGCAGCTTGGAAAAGGAGTACTGTACAGGAATGATATTATCCATCATGCACCACCGAAATGATCAATATCTAAGGTCTCCTTATATTGACAGAGTTGGAAGGATGCTACTTAGCATGATCAGACATCACAGGCAATAGGGATTTTAAATGTTCCCCCTTCTCACAGGGGCAAACCATTCCTCTCTTAAGCTTCCTTCAGCCTTTATCCTTAGGTCTGCTCCTTGCTGCTGAGATGAAAATATCTACAACTCCTAAAGCCAGCCCAGGGGAAGGTCATGTTGGCCCTCTCCCCACCTAATTTCCTTCCAGCTCCTCCCTGCAGCTCCTGACATTGCCTGGTTCTGCCTGTCTCAGTCATCTCTGCCATGCCTAGTGCTTGAGGTTTTGCACCCTTCTCAGCTGTTCACCCACATTGAATGCTGAAACAGCTCCCACTCTCCTCCCCAGACCCAGCAGTCACACCGCAGCCCAGATTTCACTTGTCGCTCTGACCTGCACCAGTGTTAAGCCATTACACAATCAAAACCATCATTCACAAAACGTTAGCCCCGTTCAACACATCGGTGGCAACATGACCTTTCTTGGATTCTCATTACAACTGAGAATTTGAAATATCTGTTGCCATCTGTCTTCACTCATAGACCACAAGTTTTTAGTCTTCACCCCGTCTCTTACCTCACAATTAATTCCTGCCTTCAGTCTGCTAACAGTGCCACCTGACCACCATCTCATCTCCAAAGCAAGTCCAAATTTTTTCTCCTTGCACATGAAAAGCTCTTTCGTCAGCTTCTGCAAAGTGACTGCTTTATTCCTCTCTACATTCCCAACAAAATCTACCTTTACCAGAAGGGCCTGCAAAGCACAGCCCGTGGACAAGGGCTCAGCACACCACAAGCTGTGACTGCTGAGTACCATGCAAGTCCTGTTTCTGTGATCACATATCTGGTTTGGATAAACCTGTTCTGATACTTTGACAAATTCCTAGGCAGTCGGTTGTCATGCTCTGAAGTCTTAATCCTTGGTGGACTCCTGGAGATGCTACTGTAAAAGATATAGTAAACATCTAGACCACAACTCCATCATCTGATCTATTCTCCATCATTTGTCTTTCTCTACTGAAGACAATGGTGCAGGGAATGTCCCTAGATGAGCTGATGCATGGGTCTCAAAAAACACCAGAGCTGAAGGAACAGGTGCTCAGACTCTCACATAGCTGTAGGAAGTTGTATTATTTTTTCTTTTTAATTTAAAGAGCATACTCAACACTGTGAACAATTGGCAAGAAGCAAGATTTAAAAGGAGAAAAAACATTTTGTTAAGCTTTTAACTTTAAATTGTGTTTATGCATGACGACCAAATTCAAATGGTGTTTATTTCTTGAAAGCACAGAGGAATAAACTGAGTTGCTGCTGTTGAAGACAAAGGATAAGATGCGCAGAGCTTCCACAGCACCTACCAGAAAAAGTGCCGCTGTGATTCTTTACACGCTAGTGTGCATCCTAACACAGCAAATCCAGTGGCTCTTCTGCCCTTCAAACAGGAGGCGTAGCACAAAATGCTCCAATCCCCCTCCCAGAGCTAAAAGCCTATTGCTAAATCTTCATCAAAATCATGCCTGAAGACAAAATTTTCAGGAGATAACGAGTACAGTCCTGCTGCTATAGAAAAACATCCATTGTGGCTATTCAAGTACGGCATCGAAGTGCAAGAGGAAAAGCAATTCTGATCATAATTTTATCTCTGTTATCATGAATATAACCAAAGGTTTCTACTTTAAAGTTACAAAAACCAGCCAGCAATATTTTTATTTCACAAAGCTTCATTGACAGACTCTCTTGTCTGCAGCAATTCAGAACTCCGGCTACTGAAGCTCATCGCTTTTTTATTTGCCTCCTTCAGTGCTGAGGAGATATTTATAACTGTTGCAGTCAGTCTTGAAATAAGTATACAGCACAAGGGTGCTGCATGTTACCAGTCAAGCAGAAGAAGACAAAGACAAATAAAAAGCAATGAAAAGACATGATATAGATATAGAGAAGATTGTGACTACCAAAGAGCTAATAGTTTTCTGATGGTAAGAACTGAGCTTAGAAGAATACCAGGTATTAGTAATGGTTTTGTTGAAAAATCTCTTCAGACCATTAAAGTATTAAGCTGTTCTTTATCGCACTTTCCCTACCTCTTCTTTTCTTTGCTAGTTGGTATTTTTTTAATACTCTTTCTTTATATCTCTCCTACTGGATTGAATAGCATTGAGCTGCCTTTGCCACACAAAATCACAGATCACTAGATTTTTGTTTCGTTCTAGACATAATTTGAGACAATCAAATTTGAGTAGCAATTTTGTGTTCACATCTTTTCTTTATTAAGGGTCTTCAAAATACAGGGAAAAGGGAAAATACAAAACCCAGTATATGCAGAAAATGTCAAAGTGGGGAAAAAGCAGGCACAAAAAAAAAAGTAATATTTTTCTCTTTGTTTTTCCTTCTAAAAGATGAAAAGCGAGTGAGCCAGATTCCCTCCCTTGCAGAGATATGCTCAGTGCGAGAGGCTGAAAGGATTACAGCAGGACGCCACTCACATAGCTCTCACCGTCTGTCCTGAGCAGCTCTGGTTTAAATTACAGCTACCTCAGGGTCCCTGTATCCCTAACTAGCATGCAGGGTGCCCAGCTGAGAGGCACTGGAGGATGCCAGTGTCTCCCGCGTGGCTTGCATCCCAAAGAGGCGATGCCAGCACAGACCAGCCACCTCAGGCCTGTGCCTGCAACCCCTTCTCCACATTTTGCATCCTCCCAGCCAAAAGCTCAGGTGCTGGGATACAGGTATAGATAACGATATGGCATCTCTATCTCAAAAGCGCAGAGGGAGAAGAGTATGGGACAGGGCCTGAGCTGCTCTGGAGCCACGAGTTTTAATGCTGGGCTAGGCGATCATTTTCCACAGATAATAGGAGTGGGAACTGCCTCAGGCCCCAGGGGAGAAAACACAGGCTTACATTTGTTCTGACTTTGTCCAAAGTTTTTATTTCACCGTTTCAAGCTGTTTAAAAGATGTTTGTGCTGGATAAGTAACCAGGGCCCAGAATCCATCAGAACAGCAGACACATCTTCAAAAGTTAGACTGTGCCACCAGAATCTGCTGGGAAAAGGTAGTGCATTTCATAACTGCTTTTTGTTATTAGCCCATCACTGTAGTCCTGGATTAAAAAAATCACTTCAAATGAAGGAAAGGGAAAATGTATTCTTCTTTCTCTATAGCTGGATTCTTCTCCTTGCTTCATTTTGCCAAAAATATTTTTAAATTTCTGTGTGAGAACAAGCTATGGATATGGACCTCTGTGTTTGAAGAAATAGAAGGCAGTTTTGCTTGAAGTTTTAGGGTGATTCTCACTTTGAAAATATATTTCAGTAGTTTTAGATTATGTAATGACAGCTGTGCATTCTGCATGCATGACTTGCTTGACTTGCTTTCCTTTTCTTCTTGGTAGCTGGGATCAAGGGATGCAGAAGAGGTTCCTAAATTACATTTCCCTTTCCCATATTTCAATATACAAGTAAATGCCAAATTTCTACAAATCCTGAGCAATTTTTGGAGTTGCAGTTCCCTGGGGCTGCACCCTCCTTCAATTTGAAAATCAAGATCTAGGACTCAAAAAGAAAGCAGGCGCTGAAGGTTCCTTCAGTGAGGGATGTATGCCTGAATCACTAACCTGCTCAGTAGGCTTGCCAGCTTTCTCCAGTAATAATGCTTCACATTAGTTATTTGAGCTCAGATGCAGCATTTGCAGAAGAAAAACATTCTGCCGTTTACCATTCTGGAAAGAGCTGATTGTTGTGTTGTCAATAAAGAGAAGGATTACAGAGTAGGCGAATTTGCTACATACACGTATGGCCCATGAAATACATCCCTCTATGAATCTTTAAATATTATCAGCCTACAGTAATTGTTACTTACACTCCACCCACTTCATCCTTCTTTCCTTCCTTTCCTCTGAAGAATAATTTGACAGTTGTTTTCTTCGAAAAAGTTGAACTACAAAATGATTTCTGTGTCTAACAGGGACACAAATATGCTAGCATAAGTACAGTTAAGAAAATGTGGACAAATTTGAAACCCTCATCCATATGAAAGCAAAAATCAGAGTGTTTTTTAGAACTGAGATGGCCTGGAGAAACCTGAGGCTGTGGTGGAAGGGAGAAAGGCAGAGGGAACTAAACCCTCATCCCCCACTGGAGACCCAGGACTATCCCCTTAGCATTGTAAAATGGAATTTATAGCTAAAATCAGGAAACTAGACCCAGGCATTAAGATCACAGGTGCTGCTTCACTGACAGCCTATTATAAAGCTCCAACTGTGTCCAAAGTTATAAAGCAATTTCACTGTTACATTTATCAGGATGAATAATGTGCAAATCTACTTCTTTGTTTATTTTATATATATATATATATATATATGTCATTATTAAAAGATCGCTACTGCACCTAGCAAGGCTTCCCCAGATGTTCATCCAGTGCAGCAGTGAATGGTAAATGTAGATCCAAGACACAGGGAAGAAGCACTCAAGCCCTGGAGCGGTGGGAAGGAGGAGGCTCCTGCCACCTAGTGAGAGGGAAACAAGACAGAGCACTTCTGTACTGTCCTTATCCACGTGGCTCAAAAAGGTCAGCAGACGCCAAAGAGATCCCAGCAAGTGGAGGTCATAAAAAAAACCTGCACAGAACGAGTTACAGAGGCCAAGAAAAAAGGGCATTTTCAGCAGACATATTCTGAAAGATGAGGTGAGAAGGAGGATGCTTGGAAAGGGTGAAAAACCAGCCATCCAGCCACACAGAGACTCCAGCCAATGTGGGATGCAGTCGTTAACAGAATCTCAGAAACTGGAGAAGTCACAAAGTCTCAGCCTTGTGGTATCAGTGTGTTAAGAGCAAAATTAGGCTGTTCCTGGGTACCTTCAAGAAAATTATTCCAAGGCTATTAAAATGGTCTAATCAAAATCAGAGCTTATATCATGTACCATGGGCAAGAAAGAAACTTGAATGTACTGATTTACATCCAAACAGATAGCGGTGTTTTACCTACAGCTCGCATGTGCAGGAAAAAAAGAAAATAAAAGGCTTTTATTTGTTTACAGAAAGCAGTCTGTTGAAAACAACTAGCAACACCTTGCTTATGACCAAACAGGCTTGGCTTACTCAAACCTCATCCTGAGACTCCAAACATTATTTTCTTCTAAATCACAAGTGAATCATTTTCAAATGAAACACAAATTTAAAGAGCTGAAGAGATGACGGAACTACCTTAAGAGCATCTGCCCAAAGCACAGAGAGAGGGATAGGAATGTCCAAAAGGAGAGGGGCATCATGTCTCTCAGTCCTACCAAAAAAAAAAACCAAACAAACCCTAGAGAACTTGCATGGCACATGAACAGGATAAACAATCAAGGATGAAACTCAGAATCATGAAGGCAGGGCATTAACAGGGCAGCAGGGCATAACCAGGACAAGACATTCCCAGCCTCTTTTATCAGCTCCCCTGAGGGCTGATGTGGATCTGTTTAAAAGCAGTATAATGGTACTTTAAAAGATCTTACAAAAAATATATGTATAGCAGCCAGGACCCAGCAGGGGAGAGAAAATTGTCATGGGAATCAGAGCCTGAAGGCTATGAAAAGATTGCTGCAACCTCTGAAGCCACTGAGGTGGCTGAGACTAGGCCTGAAAGCAAGGTCTCACCTGCAAGATATTGTGGAAAATGGGAGATTGCTTTACAAACCTATTTTCTTTCCAGTCTGTCTTTCCCATTCCTTTTATGCTTCTCGATTTCTTTAAGTTACTTACTATATTTGAATATTATAGTAGAATCTGGAGTTTAAAGTTCTTTTGCTCCCCTTTGAAAAATTCACAAGGTGAAGGCACAGCCAGATCCACCTCAACGCCCTGGGCCACTCAGGGTCCTACCACAAGTCCATACTGTAAACAGGTAGTAGAACCAAGCCCCGCTCCATATTTAGCACTATTAAATTATGACATCGAAGAAACACATGTAGTTACCAGCTAACACTGTATTTAACAAAAAGGCTGAAAACAGGAATGCCTCTTGTGTTAGGACCTGGTGTCAGAAGAACAAGGGATGATGTGTGGAAGACCGAACTAAAATAAATCAAGCAAAGTCAATGTGATTCTGCTAAACTCACTAGTTCAGGGTAGGTAGCCTGGGGACACCTATGGTGACAACTACTGTGAGCTGGTGGTGACCAAAGAGACCTTTGCTCTTCTGAAGCTATCATTACCTGAAGACATAAGCATTTAAGCCTGGCTGGAAACAAAAGATATGAGAGGCTCAACGACTCCTCTTTCATGTAATCAAGGTGTCCACGTTTCCTAACTCAGAAGCATGCAGAGCAGAGATGCTAAATGAAGCAAGTCTCTGCCATCACCTTTTCTCAGAAGACAGGATTCATCTCACCAAACTGTGAATACTTAAAAGCCAGATGTTGCGGCAGCTCTCTCAGTAACTGGCAGCACAGACAGCAGCTTTCAGAGGCGACTCACCCCAGAAAGCATCTCGTGCACGTCATCAGGAAATAGGCCTGGATAACTCACCTGGCCTCAACGCCGATGTCCTAGGAGGCTAAACTTCAGAGAGAGAAATCCCACCTGCAGAAGCTCCCCTCAGCCTGCCAGCTCAGGGTACATCTGCTCTCACCCCACTCTGCTCTGCAGTGGTCGGCAGCGGCAGGTCCTGCCCCAGCCCCAGCTCTGCCCTCTGCCTGCAGGGCCGGCTGGAGGAAGGTGAAGTACAGGATCTTCCTGCTCCCTCCGCTGAGACGAAGGACGAAGAGCTCCGAAGGCTAAATTAAAAAGAGAAAAGCTACAAGAAGGCAGAAGGGGCTCAGGTGGAACAACTCAGGAGCTGGAAGGAAGGTGATGGATAATGGGTATAAAAAATGGGGTAAGAGAACTGATTTGGAGGTGCTGAGGAGGAGTGAATGAATTGCTCACCAAGGGCAAGGGTAGAGGCTTTGCCTCGCAAAGAGGTGCTCAAAGCACTCTGTGGAGGAAAAGCCATATCCAGCCACGACTGCTCCACTCTGAGCACTAAGGCATGAATATATTTGGGCCCAGATTCTTTCCTGAGCTAACTCCGCAGTGATACCAGAAATTATGCAAGTTAAGATGCATGTGTCTTATGAAAATGATGCAATAATCAGTGTCTACAGTTCGATTATGAGATAATTAATTTTAATTGCATATTACATTCTCATTGAATTAAAAGATTTGAAGAGTTTGACTATTTTTATATTCCCCTTGCAATACATTTTGTAGTCTGTGCTATTTAGAGACAGAAAATTGCAACTATTTTAAAAACACGACAATGACTTTCACCTCCCTGAGGGAAATCCTGAATTATTACCTTTGATGGCATCAGGGTTTCATCCTTACTCTGTTAGAGAAAATAATTCGAGACCCCTTCTTAGCTTTGCTTTCCACCTTGAGTTCCCAAGACTGATGTGAAAAACACTCGCTGTTTATCAGGTGGAAGAAAGGAAATTCTGTCCTTTTTTAGAATTTTTTTCTTCACCAGAAAAATTTTGAAATAAAAACTCTTTTTGTCACATCTTCTTGGTGCCAACCATTCAGCAGGAGCATTGGCTGGGCCCTTGGTCACCTCCCTCCCAGGGGAACGGGCTGGCGTCCTGCCCAGTGCAGCAAGGGGCAGCCCACAATGAGCCCGTATGCATGGGTCGCACCTCTCTGCGGCTGCAGCAGCTCCATTCCTGCCTTCAGCATCACTTCGCCAGCTGCAGGGCAGGGTGACCAAGGTAGGACATTGCCCCATGCGGCAGAGACATGTTTTGCCTGTTCTGATTTTCCATTTTTCAGCTCCCGCCAGCAGCGGAGCATTGAGCGAAATGTCCCTGCTCTAGCCCTCAACAATTCATCGTAATAAGTCACCGGCTGAATTGCACCTTGTGGTCCCACTGTGAGGGAACAAATCACCAACTTCTCCAATTGTTCAAATATCTTCTCAAATAGTTGCTGAATAAGTCATGCCAGTAATCGGCAGTTTGTAACTTACCATCCAGCAGTTTGCAGCAGATATTCAAGACCTGGCCTTTGAAGCTGACTGGGTTTTGGCTGGCTGTGGAGGCTATAGGGTAAGTTCCGAGGGATTAGGAGGCTCTGCTTTGCAAAGGACAAAGTAAGAGCTTTCTGAATTGGCCTTCAGCAGTGAAAAGATAGCATTTTCTGTGCCACGAGAAGCTCCAAAGAGGAATGAGGAGGGAGAGCAGAGACATCTACACTAGACCCTCACCATCACTTTTCAGGGTGCAATACTGAAATATTCTCCTGGTCTGACCCCAGTGTGCCTGCCTTTCCCAGTTGGATCTGAACACCCACACTCCCACATCACCCATCTCCAAGCATTCAGGAGGCCAGCCCTCACTTAGCCAGGCACCAGTGCTGCCTGCAGGGGATGGTGGTGGGGACACCTTGCCATAGGCAAGAGGGGACAGACCCTGTGAGCCCCAAATGGCCAGCCAAGGAGGCTCTGTGATCGCCTGACATGAAATGCAAGGCACCGGGGGTGTAGAAAGTAAAGAATACAAACTGGGTTTGCAAGCATATCCCCAGTTTCATGCTTAAATACATAACTTTGCCCATGCAGAAGCTTTTTTCTAGCATTAATGTCCCCCTGTGCCCACCCTTTTGTGCAAAAGAGGTGAGCAAAGCTGCAGAAATCTCACCAAACGCCAAGATTTATGCTTCATCTTTCCTCAGATAATTTTTTAGACTCCAAGAATAAGCGATGACAAGTTTTATACATATTTCTAATATATTCCTACCTTATACCCCTCATGTCTCGACCTTTTCTTTCCTAGTCTTTCTTGCTCTTGCACGTTTTATTCTGACTGGAAGACCGAAGGTATTGATTACACATCTCTTTCTGACACACCGCAAAATATGCCATCTCCCATCTTCACACCGGTGACTGGTTTACATGGCAGGTTTCTTCTCTATGTATAAAACACATCAAAATTGTATTACATGCTGCTGTTGTTTTTAATAGAAATATTATCCAACTCACCCAAGTTTTCTTCAGGAGATTTTTTTCATTTCACTTAATGCCTAACCTTCTTGGGTTTTGACAGGTATACAAATCTTCCCGGAGGCTGCTGTTCCTGAGCTCGCTGTTGTTGTCTGTGTTAAAAGTCTTTTATCCTGAGATCAGTGGTCCCGGGGATGAGAGCAAGCGATTAAGTTCTGCAATGTACCTTGCAAGTAGGGACCAATCATTTATTACTTAGCTGTGTCTGGAGTCTCTAAACTAAGGCTTATCCAGTTCAATAAGTGGTGGAACAAAGGCTACTCTGGCATGAAGGCTGTTTATATTTCACAGGGGATTTTTTTTTTTTTTGATCATTTTTCCTTAAACAATTGGAGGGCCTTGGAAGTGTGTTACTGCAATTCCCCAGCCGGTCCATCTCGCAGAGCTGTCCTAAAGCTGCAAGGCACGCGTGTCTACATATCATCCCCCAGAACAGCCCTGCGTGAAACGGGGCTCTTAAACAATAGCAAGGGGCTTTTTATGCAATACAAAAATATATTAAAAATACATAATGTAACTTGTCTTAATATACTTTTCTGAGTCTAAAAATATGCCAGACCAAAAGAAACATATTTACATAAAAAGCAGACAAGGTCAAATAACAAAGAAAGCCCTTAATTAGTTGTAATCAACTTTAATTTGCATACTGTATATAATTCCTAAATGATTGTTAATAATAACTTTATATAATGGACTTCCAATTTTCATGAAAATGGCACATTTTGATAAGCAGACACAAAACCCTAGTACTAATAAGGTTTAATTTGCATACATTAGACTGATTATCCAAACAAAAGGATTACAGTATTACTTCTCCATACCTTTATGTCCTTATTATGCACATTTATTAACTTCACAAAAGCTAGCTGTTAGTGACAAACAATAGCCGTGGCTGGAAGAGAAATCTACAGTGTGAATAAAGTGCATTTTAATGCTAAGGAGCAAAGTTTATACCGCATAAATGTTTTGTTTAACTCTTTCCTTTGCAAAAGGCATTACGCTCTGTAAGGCAGGCACTATTAGATGGATAAATCACTTCTTCATTATGTGATTTTTTTGTAAAGAATAGATTTTCTGTAAAAATTATAAGCTGCTTGTGCTCCCAGTTTCCTGATGTGAAGTTAAAAAACATGGATGGTGCTTGAACATATCAGGAAAAGTGTTTACAATCACAGGATTAAGCTGTTAACTCATGTGATTCCAGGGCACAGTGTTAATAAATATATTGCCACAAGCTTCGTTTTCACAGCATAAATAATAATACAGGTGGCAATAGCTGTTCCTAAGGGTATTACATATACCCTGCAATTAAAGTGTGAGCAAGGGGGAGGGAAAAAAAAATCATTAGTAGATCTGGTATCTGAAGCAAATGATGCTCACAAGGGGCTGAGAAGAAAGCCAATAGATGTGAAGCTTAAATTGAATGCCACCCTGGAGCTCCCTCGGTGCTGTGACACGGGGCTGCGCTGATAGGCAACGGTGACAGTGATGTGAGAAGATGATGTCGTCTCTGCTGCATTTGGCACCCCTCTGGTGAGACTCGCCGCCTTCCAACAGAAATGCTGCTTTTGGAGATATGTTGTCAGCCCACATGTTTTGATACTCCATGGACCAGCTGGCTCTTCAGGGAAGGTTGCTACAGTTGTCATGAACCTTGAGTGACTTCTCAGGGGTGAATTGTTTCTTGCACCATTTTCGACCAAGATCTCCATGTCTACATGCAACCAGTTTGCTTGACACATCAGAGCAACCCAGACCAGTTTTTAATGTTAGATGCCATCCAGATGATCCCTTGAATACACAGAGAGCATCTGGCAAGGTTACCAAGTACTGACAACAGACTATTTTTTTCCAGCATCATTTCCACTAAATCACTTTGCAAAGGGCTGTAGAAACCACTGTGGTTTTTTTCACCTGTGCAGCTCAAGGCCGCTGACTTCTGGCTCAGTCCTGGTCAGTGCCACAGGGTCAAAGCCCAGGGCCCTTCCCCCAGCAGGAGCCCAAGGATTTTGTTGGGAAGTTGTGAATGAATAAGGGCCTCATGGTGCAGCCAAGGGTCCCTAACTGTGAAACTGCTATTAGGGGAGTGTTGAACAAAGACCACATGCATTTGTTGGTCTGGAACAGCAGGTGGGGAAAACGCATTTCAGAGGGTATAACATACATAAGAACCTTTAAGTCTACACAGAAACGTAGACAGATCAGCCTTTTGCCACAAACATCGGTGATATTTACCATTATGTTTACTGTATTTGAGCTCTGCTATAAAGTTATTGATGTTTCGAAAGGTGCCCAATATGCTTTTCTTCCGAGGAGACCCCAGAGAGAATGAACAGCCAAGGAGAAGTCTCTGGAGCCATGCTCCTGGACCAGCAGTTTCTGAATCAACCCCAGTTCATTCTAAAATATTTTCAGAATAAACATACCCAGAAGGTTTAGCAATGTGTTCAAAGTGGCACAGCCACCAAATCCTACTGACATCCAGATGGACTTGGACTCCTAAAAACACTGTTGAAAACAAGACTTGGTAACCTGCATCATTTAGGCATTCTTAAAGTTACGCCAGGTCACAAGCATATTGAGTTTTGCATAGCTTTTAGGCTAGTCAAAAAGCTTACACTGACTGAACATGCATTTTTATTTTTTTTAATCAGAATGAAAATATAAACCTGATTTGCTTTTTCATCCCAAATCATAGCCCTGTTTCCATTGAATCCTATTGGGCTTGATCTGACCTCACTTCCCTCACCAATAAGCCTTATGCATGACTCAGTAAGGTTGCCTTTGGATCCAGACTGCGGTTGTCAGTCTGTAAATAAGAACATTTTCCTAAGTTCCTACTGCTGTATTCTTATTCTTCCCCTTCATAGCATTTCATCGCAATTCAGTGAGGTGTGCCTGATTCTCCCTGGAGGCTCATTCCTTTTGTTTTCTTTTGCAAAAACTGGTAACAGCCAAGGAAATGCTTTCTGCCTGGTTCAGCTCCCCAATCCCCAGTCTATCTTCCTGCTATGTACTGCAGAAAGAGAAAAAAAAAAAGAAGAGTATTTCATTTTACAGGATAAGGAATTAGAATAAGTGTAAATGGTTGTCCAGTTATTCTCACCTGTAAGTTTGCAATCAGTGAAGGAGGACATGCGCTACCTTTCCAAGAGATGGGTCCATGGAAAAGCCTCTGGCACATAGCAAGTTTTAAAAATCAAAAGCCATGTTCAGTTTTAGAAATCCCGAGGACATCCAGAATCCTCCAGGCATTTTGACAATATTAGAACAAAACCAAAACAAACATCAAAACCAGAATAAAGACAAACCATTCCTTCTAGCTCATTTTCAAAGGGAAGAAAAATGACGTTTTCCTGAGCATCACTAGACAAAACAGATGATAGCACACTCTCTGCTGAAGGAAAGACCTCAGCTCACCTGAAAGCCCAGCCAAAGTCTTTACCTATTTGTGCTGCGATTGCCTGGATTGCAACACAAAAATCATTGTACAAATGTGCTTTCATTCATGAGAAAACCCCACTGACTTGAGGAATGAAAGATTATGCGTAAGGGTTACAACACAGGAACAATAATTTAGTTAAATCCAACGTCTTTTGTTTAAAGTTAGTTTTTCCGTGGTTCCATAATATTATTTTTAGTTTTCAAGAACGGAAACAATAGCTGAGCTCTGTAAGTGCCAAGTCTTTTTCAAGGTTTTATAAAAAGCTAAAAGACAAGAAGGTGCATTGATTCCAAATAATAACTTATACCCTGTGATTTCAAGATTTTACAATCCATGCACATGACTGGAAATATCTGTCTATAGAAGTTCCTAAGAATTATGTATGAAGGGGAAAACTTGAAACACATATTCTTTTTTAATTTTATTTTTGAATAGAAAACTTCAAATCAACAGTCCAACAAATTGCAGCTGTTGAAATTGCTGAGCCAATTTACAATCAAATTGAATTTTTTTCCATTAAGAAATGCCCTTTGAATTCGGAAGGAAGCGCTCTGCCCCCTACCTACCCACTCATACTTTCCTGTAACGTCACACACACCCGCGGTCCCAGCTATCATGTTCTTCAGGTGCATAACTAGTGTTAGCACAGACGTTTTTAAGAATGCATCTCCATTCTTAATTACTGCAGAACATCAGATTTTCCTCATTTTTGTCTTCCCATTTCAATCCACTTTACCAGTCTAATTCATAACTGTGCCCGATTTGGGTACCTTGGAAGAAACTCTTCCATCTATTCACTTCTACAAGCTTTGCTGCTATTTCCTGCGTTATCAGTTGACTGTCCCCAGCGCAGTTTAGGAGATCTCTACTTTGCGTCTCTCTCAGCGGTGTTACACTTGAGAGACAGCAAGTTCATTCATACCTCAGCACTGACACAACACAGTTTATTTCCGTAAAACATCCCTCTTCCTACAGAGCACCACAGAGTACTGTGAATCTCACATTAAAAGAGATGCAGAATATTAAACAGATAAAAATGGATGCTGTACCAGAATAGATCCTTTGACGATCTGACCTGCATCCAGCTGTGGTTTATAGCAGGGGTGCTCCATATAAAGGTGCCAACACCAAAAAAAGTGATGAGAAGCACTGACAGCCAGCCTTTTAATGTAAGGCCATTGAAGAATTTTCTCTAGGTGTCCGTGAGCATCAGCCTCCTCTAGGAAAAATGCCCATTCCCTTCTGTAAAATGCAGATTTTTCCTAACCAAACATTTTTTTAAAAAATCTTTATGAGACAGCAGCACTCCCTAAGTGACAGCCAGAGGCAATGATGTCCACAGATGTAGAAAATATTAATAATAAATAAGGTTTTAAGGTCAGATTGGTTGAGGGGAATGGTCCAGCACAGCTTCGCAGACAGTTTGCTGTCTCTTCCCTCTATTACCCTGTTTCACTTCAGCCACGCTTCTGGATTAAACAACCCTGATCTCATGGATAACATCGCCCAGGCGAGGAAACACCAGACCGGCTCCAACTCATGCCCTTCTCCGGATCATTTTGATTCCTGCTCTGTCCCTGTGCGGCTGCATTTACTGAAATAGAACATAGCACCACATGAAGGTCACACCGGAGCTAGTCAAAGAGGGTGAAAAATGTCCTTTGCTCATCGAACGCTCATTTGAATTTTTAATGGCTTTGCTCCAGCTATGTTCACACCCCCTCTGCAGTTAGTAGAGCGATCGCATTTCAGCGGTAGGAATGCTTGCAGAAAACCCGTGCCGAGAGTTGCCCGCGGATGCGCTGAGGAGACCCAGCTGTTACATTCACACACACACACCTATTTGCACAACCGGTGTGTTGCTGGCGCAACAGGCGGGTAATGCAATCGATACCAGGGGGTTTATTTGACCAACTACAGCTAAACAACGGAAACCATTTGCAGTCAAGCCCTTCTGTTATTCATTTAAAGGAACCGCTGAAGCATTTGAGATAACAAATACATTTGAGAAAACGATGCTCTTGCTCATGGATATTCCACGAGCAGAAGAGAACACGTTTGACAAATAAATTATTTGTTATGAAGCCTGTGCTCGCTTCTAGTCAGCACATACAAAAGAAAATAACACAGAAAGTATAACATTAAATAAGCCTATGATCATAGTTTTAATTTTTTTAGAACACTGCACCTGAATGTGTTAATAATTTCACTGAGTTTCTAAGGATTACTGCAAGAAAGCCACTTGAAAGCCACTCTCCATGGGTTTTCTAGGGTCAGAAGAACCATATCTCCATCCATCACCCAACCTCCTGGGAGACACGGTTGTAGGGCTGCAGGATGCAGAACTCCACCCGGTTACTCTTGTATTTAGTCAAACAATTTACATGAGGTGAAAACAGGTCTTCCAGAAATGCACTGGTCTAGATTTGAAGCCACATGATGCCAGGGAATCCAGTGCTTCCTTGTAGAAACACCGCTGCAGTCAGCAAGGGCAGCCAGAACTTGTAGAGGTGTGGGGAAGCTGAGATCCTTGGGAGAGGACACACATGGGAAGGGGATGGAGAGGAAAAATGAGAAAGTCAGGGGGCTCCCAGGTAAATCTAAAAGCCTAGACAAGGCCTTTGGAGGACTCTAAGGACCCAAGATGACAACATGATGGAACAGGAAGCTGGCAAAAGGAAGAGAGACGGTACTGATGGCATCCCAGCCTCAGGCAGCAAACTACCAGCCCTGACAGGATTTCATGACGCCGAGCACTTAGGAGCAAAACCAAAGCTATAAACAATAAAGAGAGAGAGCTGTGAAGTACCAGTAAGATCAGTGACCTGGAGGAGACGGCATGCCAGCAAAGGACACACACGCCTGTGCCCAGCCCCAGCTCCCAAAGCCAAACCTGAGGCACGAAGGAGAGGAAGGCACGTGGCCTCCAGGAGGGAGAGCGGGCTGCGGAGGGGTTTCACTGCCTAGCTGCGTGCCCAGCTCTGTTTTTCTAAAACACTTCCAGGAACATTGGCTTGGTGGCAAGGCTTAAGGAATAAATAAGTTAAATGCAGTAACTAAATCCAACAAAGTTATTGTCAGGGACTGGATTTCTGAGAGATATCACCAGGCTTATCGTCATGCAAAAAAAGGGCCAACCCAAAAGTGAGCTGGGAGTGCTTCTGGAGCGTGGCCCAGTGGAGCAGTTTTGAGTTATTAGAAGTGGGGAAACAGCAGAAGAGAAATAAAGGGGACACATTCACCTAAAGCTAACTGCTGTCCTCTCTCTGTAGTGAAAACAGTGCTAACAGAAAAACAAACCACCAAGGAATTAAAAAAATAATGACAACTGAATAAAAAAAAGGATTTAGAAAATACTTTTTTTAATTAAATCTGTGGAATGAGGCCCAGATTCTGCCCACAAAGGCTAAATATTAAGTGTATGAGTAATTACGCCAGTCAGTCCTGATGTCAGTCCTCTGTCCAGATGCAAGTTAATACAGAAATTGCTCCCGAAGGTAGCACCGAAACCACAGTGAGCAACAAAAGCTAGGGCTGCTTCACAGATGAAAAGCAGCGGCACTGCAAGCCGCTGTGTCCAAGCCAAACTGAGCCCTGCCAGTCCAGGTGCCTGTGAAGCGAGGATGTGGCTACACACACCACAGCTGACTTGCTTGGGGGGAGCTCCCTCCGTTCTTCCCTTGGGCAGGTGCTGCAGTCGCACGTCCAGGGGCACAGGCCCCTGGAACCGATGAAAATGTCTGATGGGAGTCCTAGAAAAGCAATACTCACAAAATGAGGTTTTCTCTTGGATGTGAACTCAAAGGTGCTTAAGTCCAACGCCCCTCTGCAAAGCAATTTTGGTGCGGTGCTCCAGTGATCGCCGCTGGGTGTAGATTATTCAACGTTTAAATTAGCAATCTGCAATAAGGGGATGTTATTTATCCTGCCTTAAATGACAAGGTGGTTAAGCCATTGAACTCAGAGGTGTATTCAGGTGACCAGTGACTTGGCAGAGCCCCAGGGAACACACAGAGATGCTGGTTCTCCACCAGCTGCCGGACCGTGGCTGTAGGGCTGTAGGCCCTGTGATCCCTCATTACTGCCTGCTAGTCTTTAGCCATTTTATTTTTTTTAAGTGATTAACAAGCCCCTTGCAGAAGAAGCGAGCAAGGTTGCTTCTATGGTAGTTCTGGTGGTGCAATCAAAGGCCACCTCCGCCCATCTCCAGGCTCAGGAGAACTGTGCAAAGTCAGGGCAGTGCCCAGCAGAGGTTTTGGACCAACATTCTCCATAAAGGTGAAAAATATATCTTAAATATGAATTGAGATAACAATGCCATGAGGCTCACAAGGGGAGTCAATGTGCCAGTTCTTCACATCTAAATGACACTGGGCGTTTCTCCACTGCCTGGTACCAAGGGAGAATGAGCATCTTGCCTTCCCCATGCCCAGCTCTAGTGCTTTTGTGCACAGGACCATAAGACTGAACATTGACGGGGGGGGCGGAAATTGTGACTAAATCGCATGTGTAGAAGACCGATGGTCTGTGTTTCACTCTCCGGCATGCCCGGGTGTGTGGCGCTTCAGGCTCTGCCGTTCTCTGCCGCTGGGCCCGGGTTGCCCAGGGGGCTGTGGCTCCTCCAGCAAAGAGCCAGGCTGGGGCCAGGGCGCACAGCACCTCGAGGGAAGGGGAGGAAACCCCAGAGAAACCCGGGAGGACAGGTAGAGGAAACGCAGTTTCTGTACCTCCCTACAAGCCCTTTTCCCCATGAATAGTGGTATATCAAGCGCTGGAGGATTTTAAGTAGCTGTTACCGTTTTCTCCTCCATTGCAAAGGTGGGGGGGGGGGGAACCCCATCTGGTGTTAAAGCCCAGCTATGGGCTGCGCCTCCCGCTGCAGCTCCACCCATGCGCGGGGCTCGCAGGGAGCGAGAACCCACCGGAGGGGTCCCCGACTTCAGCGGCTGCAACGTGGGCTGGGCACGCACCGGGCACGGGATGGGCACAAACCGCTTAGGGACTTCAAGCTGTCGGTGACAAACTTGTGCCCGTGGTGGCCGCCGCAGAGAGGGGACCTCCTCCCCAGCCAAGGCAGCCGCTGCTCCCTTGCAAGGTTAAAACAATCTCGCACTGAGCCTTGAACCGATTCTGCACGTTTTCAACCGCTTCGGCTGAAACCGAGCTTAGCCCTATCTCCGCCCTAAGATCAAACACCTTTCCCCAAGCATGACAGCGAACTGCCATTTTGCAGCCATGTCTCCTCGCAAGGACGGTTTCTGCGGGGGGAAGCGGTTCGGACGACGGGGCGGTGTGTAACGAGAAAGGAAGATAGAAGAGGGGGGGAGGCGGGAATAAAAACTCAGACCCTCCTGGAAACAGGGGGCCCGGGGCCGCCGGAGCGTGGGGCAGGCCCGGCAGGAGGGGGTGGGCTTGTGCGGGAGCCGCCGCGGGCAGCCGTCGGGCGGGGAGACGGCGAGGGGCGGCCCGACCCGGCCCGGGCCGTGGGGGGTCCGCGGGGCCCCCGGGCGCAGGGGTCCCCCCGCGCCCGCTCCTGCGGTGGGGAGCGGCGGTTTGCAGGGAGGGCGGGTGGCCCGGGTGGCCGGTCCCCGCCGGTCCCCGGCCGGGACGCCAGCGCCGTTATCGTCCCTCCCGCGCTCCCCCGCCGTGCCGCTCCCCGGCGGGGCCGGAGCGGAGGTGGACGCGGAGGGCCGCGGAGGCCGGTCCCCGGAGCGAAACCCACCGCGGAGGCCCCGGGTGCGCGGAGCCGGAGCGGACATTGTTACGGCAGCGGCAGCCGGGGGTGTTAATCTGGGCTGGCTGGAGGGAAAAGAGGCAAATATTTCCGTTTGTGCCCTCCTGCCTCTCTCAGCACCGGCTGTCAGTCCCCGGGCTTGTTATCCGTACAAGGCATCAGTTTGTTTGGCTGAGCTCAGCAAGGTTTTCTTCTCCGAGCAGAACTATAATTGCTATAATTCTACTGTATCATTTGGATCATTGCAGTATTGTTGTTTTCGCTCTCTCGTTCTCTCCCCCTAACACTGCAATAACGCGCTCCAGTGTTAAATTAGCAGGTTGCAGGGGGAAGGGGAGAAAAAAAAAAAACACAACAAAAAACCAACAACAAAAAAAAAAAAACGGAGAGGGAGAGACCATAAATGAATGAAAGTTTGTTTAAAAAAAATAAATAAAACAACAAAGTGACTTGGCAGAGGCGAGCTCGCATCGCGAAGCATCCTCGCCTGCGAGCGGGACTTGTCGCCGGCCCTCCCCGCGCCCCGGGCCGGCCGGGGCCGCTCTCCCCCGGGCAGGGGCTGCCGTTGCCGCGGGGCAGCGGGGCCGGCGGCCCCCCCTCGGCCCGGCCCAACCTGGGCACACAGGGGCGAGGGAACGGGGCGCGGAGGGAGTGAAAACAAGATGCAGAAGGCCGAAAGGCCGCGGCAGGGTTCCCTGCGCTCCGCGCCTCCCCGACAGCCCCCGGCACCCGCCCGCCGCAGCCCCGGCTCGCACCGCCGGCAGCCACCGGCGGGTTTCGGCGCTGCCGGAGCCCTCGCAGCTGCCGCGCCGAGGGTCCCCCGTCCCCTCCCGTTACCGCCGGTGACCCCGGTGGGCTCGGGTCCCCCCTCCCGGGCAGGCGGCGCGGCAGCCCTACCCGTCCCTGCTCTCCCAGGCGCGGTGCCGCGGCTCGCCGGCAGCGGCTCGGCCGGCACCCGGCAAGGCAACGGGAAGGCAGATGCGGGCCGGCCTCCCCTCCTGCCGGAGCGCCGGTCCCGGCCCGCCCGCGCCCGCGGCTCCGCGCCGCTTCTCCCGGGCAAGCCCCGGCGGGGAAACCCCGGCGGAGCCGCCCGGCACGGCCGGGGCGAGAGCAAGAGGCGGCAGCTCCTCTGCGCGCCGAGCTTCCCCAAGCGTGCCTGGGGGTCTTCCTTTTCGTCTTGGTTTTTGTTTGTCGGTTGGTTGGGTTGGGTTTTTGGGGTGGTTTATTTTTTGAAGTTACTGAGTTAATGAATTAATTGCCACTCGTGTCGGTGATGGCAAAACCCCCCGAGAGCTGAGCAGCGACGGCAAACGGCAGCGTTCCGTCCCCCGCACAGCCGCACCCCGCAAAGTCGGGCCGGGCCGTGCCCGCCCCGCCGGGGAGCGCAGGGCCCGCCGGCCGCGCACGTCGGGGCTCCCCGCTCCCGCCTCGCCGCCGGCATCGCCCCGGCCGGCGGGGACGGGGGGAAACGAGGCGGGAGGAACGAGGGACAGGAGCCCTGCGGGGGCCCGCTGGCAGGGAAGGGACGGCTCTGGGAGTAACGCTCGTCCCCGCACGGCACGTTCGGACACACAGCGACGGAGCCTGGGAGCGAGCGTTGTGCCCACGGACACGCACACAGGCGCTTGCTCGTCTTGTCTCGTAATTCGCGCCCGTTAAGTGATTAGGAGACGCGGGATGCGCACGGGAATTGCGGCACGGACAGGGGAAAGGGGGCCGAAGAGGGGAATCACCCGAGCGGGCGAGTTATTTGGGGTGGCCGAGAGCGGCCCCGCCGACGCGCCCGGGCTTGCGGGCGTCCGCAGCGCAGGAGCGAGCGGGGGACGCGCAGGCGGCTGTAAGGTGCCGATGGCAACCGAGCCCGAACGGCGCAAGCAGGGAGCCTGAGCTCGCCCGGGGTGCCACCGCGGAACGGGGAAGGAGAAGGAGGGGGAACAAAAAAAGCCCTCGGAGGTTTTGCGGCGCTGAAGAGGCCCGCGGAGGGCACATGTGCCTGCGGGGCAAGGCGGGGGCGGGCGGGGCGGGGGCGGG
>VFFE01008521.1:525239-532724 GCA_008921705.1 Burhinus oedicnemus | reverse complement strand
GGGGGGGAGGGCAGGAACGAGGGACAAGAGGAGGGAACGGACGGGAAGGCGATTCGGGCCAGATCAGTCTCAAAACGCAAACCTCCGGACTTCAATCTTTCCCAAATTATTTACAGCGCTGCATTTACCCGCTCCGCTTAATATTAAATGCTCTAACGATGATTTTGCGTTTCCCAGCCTTTCTCCGGGGCCAAGCCGAGGCACGGTGCCCAGAGCTGATTAGAAAGGGGGGGGGGGGGGGGAATCCAGTTTACTCCTTGCCAAGACTTCGGCTCTGATCTGACCAGCTCCGCTGAGAGGAATCAAAAATTGCCTTAATTCGGGGTAAAAGCCCTCGTTTCCGATTCCAACCCCCCCTCCCCGCCCTCCTCCCCCGGACTGCGGCTGGCTGGGCTTGCGGGGGGCTCCCGGATTTCGGCCCCGGGCGCTGCCGCAGGAGAGCGGGGCTCCTCCGCCGGGAATGGGGAGGGAACAGCCCCTCGCAGGGCTACTGCTCTCTGCTGCTGCGCCCTACACAATCATTCCACAACACTCTCATTTAATCTAAACATCCCTAAACTTGCAAATTAACAGGCTCTTCAGCTGTAATTATACAGATACATACAAGTGCCACAGGGTCAGGTTATGCCATATCTATCCATTTTATTTGTATACCTAACGTTTGGAGGAAAAGGTCACACTTTTCACTTTCCCAAGGCATTCTACCCCGTTAATATCAGTAATATCTTCATAATCCTAATTGGGTTGGACACGAAGAATCTAAAAAACCCTGCGTGAAATTACGGGAAGCCAGGATCTTCCAAAGAGCCGCAACAGAACGACGTGTCATGCGGGCAGCGACGCCTGCTCTCCAAGACAAGCCTCCAAATAAAGTCTTTTACAATCACCCAACTGAACATGTTGGGAAGGAGTGGTAGCTTGCCAGGGGTGGGACAATACCAACACAAAACCGGGGACTGAGCAGGAGCAATTTCTCACGTACTGTGACTCAATGTGAGTAAAAATGAAAGGATTTAGCCCCGAAAGTTGCTCAGAAGACAACTTTGTATTTAGGTATATTTGAACAGACATTACCCGCACTGACACGCAGCATCTTCCAATGCCACTTAGGGACAAATGAATGGCACAAAATAACACAGACAGACACACGTATCCCTTTGGTACCCAACACGTTGGTGCTGCTGCTCTTGCTTCTTTCAGCTCCCTTTGTTAATGGCCTGCTGTCCTTACACACGGACACACGAGCACTTCGGTAAAACCAGGAAAAGTTTGGAGCAATATGACCTTGTGTGTTGTGTATTTTCAACAGTCAGATAGATGATCAAATCAAATTCTCTTTTACTAGAAAACTTTATTTTTTTCCTTCAAGGGTTAAGAAAACTTTACATTTTTATACTGTTAAAGATTTAAAGAAAATTTTTATAACCTTACATTAATATACCACATTGCAAACTTAACAGTGAACGCGAGTACAACAATATTCTGTGTACAAAAGCATGTAGCCAAATTTATGCTCTTTTCTTGTCATATCTGCTTGTCATTTTATTAAAAGTAAATGAAAAATACAATTTGTTTATAAAACCTTTAAAACCTCCAATACAGTAATTATTACAGAACAGCAACAATGATTCTCCTCTTTCCCTTCCCCCGTTATTGGTTACAGTGCCATCCAAAACATATTTTTCCCTGTTGATTGCTTAGTTTCAAATACTTTGAATGGAAAGAAATGAAATACTTTTATATCCTGCGTCTGTACAAAATGGGTTTTGTACATGTGCATGTCTCTACATCCACATAAGAAATTTCCAACATGGCAAAATAACATGCTTAAAGATGTACAGAAAGACTCTTAATAAAAAGATGGTCCCTATTTTTAGCACCTCCAGGTTTCAGTCATTCTTTACCTTTAATGAATTTGAAAGTAAAGCGTCCCCACCTCTGTTCAGAAGGTATTAGGACATTTAAAGGCATTTAGGTTTAGTATTGTTTTTAATTGGTATGTTTATGATCAGGAAGAAGATAAACTGTGAAAAGGCAAAACATTAGTGCTCCTACTGAGACCTCTACTAACCTCTCTTCCTGAGAGCACCTCTACTAAATACCCTGGAGCAAAGTCTAGGATCACTTACATTCCAGCAACTCTCACTGGGAATTATCCAATTAAAGCAGCAATTCTCCCACCCCCTTTTTTCCCTCATAGGTCTAAATACACAACAAAACATATTGCAAAAATAAACTACTCTGTATTTTAATAACCCTGGCTTCTCAATGAAGAGAAGAACGGAAGATAAAAACACCTCAAATACTTCATGTCCACGTGAATCATACATCCTGTTTTCATCATCCATTTTTCCTCCTCCAAGGAGACAAGATTATTAAAGCATCATTGTGCATACTGGACTAGGGTATGGCTTAAGAGATCATTACTGTTAAACAAGGAACTAGCCTCTTGTCTCCCTCCATTTTTAATCAATCACTGTCTTTCATTATTGGACTCTCCCACAGATCTGCCTATACTGACGGTAAAGAGTTTGCCGAGGTTCACTTCTGAGTAGCCACTCGTGGACAGACATTTGTCTACGGTGCTCTTCAGTCTTTTGTAGGCCTCAGAGACTTCCTTCCTGAGTGGCTTCTTCAAATATTCTAAAAGAACGAAGGAGAAAAAAAAAACAAAACAGAGAAAGATTAAATGACCGCAAAAAGACAGTACTTTTACATACTGCGAATCATGGTATTTTCAAACGAGGTGAATGTCGGAGCTAGGAAAGACTGCCTCTCTCCCCACCCTGCCCGCAGTGCTGTACCAGCCCGGTTAGAGGCCATGTCAACCTGCACATGGTGGCAGGGCTGAAGCTCCCTCAGCCCATCGGTGTGCGTGCAGCAGCTCCTGCCAGAAGCTGGCAAGAAGCACCGCTTGGCCAGTCATGTCATCCAACTGGAGCAAAATGGGGGTTCACTAAATCACAGCAGAGAAACTAAGCAATAGCAGGGCCGGCTCTGAAAGGGCCTCATTTAAAATGAGCAGGTGCCTTAACTTAGGAAGAACTACTCAGAGTCCCCAGGGGTTTGAGTAGGGAGAGATTGATTCTGCCCAAGTCTGGCTTCAGAAGTGAAGTAAACCATGCTTTGCTTCTCTCCTCCCTGCTGCTGCTAATACTGGCACTGGCACAACCTGGGACAGACTCATCACCCATCCTGTACGTTCTTGCATGCACCTTGTGTGCAGGATGGGAATCATGATGCTCAGCACTATGGAGGCATCGGAAGGGAAAGGGCAGTAGCACAAACAGGGGAAATTCCATGCTATCCTACCCTGAAACAGAGAGGAGATGTCTCAAGCAGGAGACATCAGGCTCACCTGACACATGAATGAAGAGAGCCGTTCACAAATACTTGATCAGTAATATCTGTGAAGAAATGTCTAGGGTGCAAGACGTACTCACTTGTACATTTGTGGGTGTGCAAAGTCACATGCATGCACATGAGTTTGTACATATTTCATCAGGGAAGCCCAAACTGTTCTTTGTTGTTGTTGTTAAATTTTATGCCATCCAAAAAAAAAAATCTAGGGATTTTGTTTGGGTGGTTGTCCAGCTTTTGCTTTACAAAGGCTGTGGACAAAGACTAAAAGAGCAAGATATTCTACTGACACACATCAACGCCAGCTTGATGCAGCTGTGCTCCTCCTTTCCAACCAACTCCATGTTCTAGAAATACCAGCTCCTACCTGAAAGCCTGCGCCTGCAGTTCCACCTTGGAACAGGCAGCGCTGGATCATCTGCATTACTGAGCACACAAGAAGGATATATTGCAAAATGAGATGCCCTCCCAGGCAGTTCCCCCCCCATTAGGCTGGAGGGACTCCAGGTCAAGCAGAACTACAAGAGCACAGCACAGGTGCTTAAAGGTCGAGCTTTCAAGCCATTTCAGCACAGCGTAAGCATATGTCTTGTGAGCAACTAACGCGATCCTTCTGTTGCCCATTAGCTTTGCCTAAAAGCTGTTGTCTCATTTCTTCCTGTCACCTTTGCAATGTTGGTACTGCCCTCCTCACGCTTTGAACATGTAAGAGCCTCCATCCCCTTTCGAACGGCTTTTACTACGTGGCACAAGTTAAGAGGAAAAACCAGTCGTCTCTAAAACAGCTGAGTTTGAGAGAAGAAGGGTTTGGAGGAGAGGGACGTGCTGATTTTTTGAGTCCACCTGTGCGAGGGAAGAAATGACTCACTGCTGTGATGATTCACTTCTGCCATGTGACTGAGATGAAGACGTCCCATCGGACGCACCTTCGTCTCAGCAGCCAAGTCAAGGACTGCCACATGAGGAGATAGCAGGGAAGGGAGGCATGGTAACAGAAACAGCTATTACAATTTTGGGTTTGCGAATTCTGCCTCCCTGAAGATTTACAAATATTTTTGCAGAGCCTCAGATGTTTTAAGATGAGCTCAGCAGATTAACTACTGGATACAATACAAACAGCAACGTTTTACTGAGCAATTGCCATCTGCTTAGGTTTTCCATGTTATTCACGAAGTTCCACTGAACTCAGTTGCTCTGCATGATGCTATCAAATCTTTAACAATTAAATTAAAATTTAAATTAACAATGCCAGTTTGAGTAACTGAATACGTTGATTAAAAGCCCTTTGGTAAGCACCCTTCATGCATCCTTGTGAAGAAGGTGTGGATTGTGCTACCATGTTCAGTTTTGGGTATCTATATTGCCAACTTTGGGCAGCAAGCAAACAGAGGAAGATGCCTAGTGGAAGACACCACATCCTCACCATTGCCCAGACAGTAATGACATTACGTCTATCAGCAGAATTAAAATTTCCTTAAACTACACCACCAATACAATAAAAACTTTGATTACAAGAGTCTGTTCATTAACAGACTGAAATCACTACGGCATAAACACATTTAATGATCCTGAAATTATTTGTTGGGTTTAATTAAACAAACCTTGAAAACTGTAATAACTAGATCCATAAAACCACCAAACCCAGTCTGCCACAAATTCAGCACTAACTAGTTTATGCATTTTCAAGATAAATGACGTACTAAGTGGGTTCACTTGCCATTGCTCACACGCTCGCAAAACCAAGAAACTGTGGAAAATACCATCCTCGTAGCTCAAAACTAGGCTAAAATAGTTTAAAGCTTCCTGGAGCTCAGGAGGGACCAAGGTGAAATGTATTAATGCACAGAAACAGCTGGCACATGTGAACAGAGCAGGAAGGCACATTAACCATGAGAATGGCGAGGCAAACAATAAACCGGGGCTGAAAGTAGGGAACAAAAATACAGGCCTGTGTACAGCTTGAATTCAGGCTCCAGCCGTCCCGCTAACAGAGCGCCTAGCTCCCCCCAACATTAAATCTAAACTTTAATTATATGCGATAACCTTTCTGACAGTATGCTTCAAACACGTCTTAGACGCAATTACCCTCGTAGAGGCAAGCAGGAAAGGGTGGACTGAAAAAATGGAGAAATATGAGGGGCCTCGTTGAAGTAATGAGGCCAATTTTAAGTTTCAATTATAAGAGAATGGGAGCCGGGAGCTCCGGGAGGAGAGGCAGGCAGCGGCTGTGGCTGCAGCACAGCCACACCATGCATTTGAATGACACAAGTGCATCTGATGACTGGGGAGAAGAGATTTAAAGAACTGTAGTAATACAGAGCAGGGGAAGATGAGAGAGGACACAGCTCCTGATGTGTTTACCTCCTTTGCTGATGGGATATTGACTTTTCCCACCAGGTTGGTTAGAAAGGGGACTATTTACGCTGCCACACAGCAGAGTAAGAATGACAACCAGCATCACTCTGTGCTCCTCTGAGTAAAAGACAACTGTGACCGTCATATATCACACAGCCAGTCAATACCTTCGAGTTACCATACCATCCAACTTAGAGATGCATATAAAAGCTCCTACTTTCTTCCTAAATGAGAATTTAATCAATAATGCACCTAAGGCCTTCTGAAAACTAAGCAATACAAACTGACTGAAATTGCCTTTCAGTAGTCTGTCACGTTCCAAAATAGTTCTATACCTATTGTCACCCCATCGTTGTTTTAATAATATCCACGTTCAGTGGCAAGCAATCTTTTAAGACAACCACTGCTGCAGAATGCATATATGGATATGCATAAAGAGATTATATTTATACACATGCAGAGCATACAAAAGATACAACCAAAACAAATATACAAATGAAAAAATACAATTATTTTAATAGAAATTTAAAAAAAAAAGAAAACAAAGTAGAGGAAGACATGCTTCTGTCTATAATTAAAATTCAGGTAAAGATTTTAGAATCCTGTCACCAAACATGCAGTTAAACCCCTCTCGCCCCCAACATAACTGCCCCCTTGTTTCCTTCAAAAAACACAGTCTGAACTTCTGGATGTCCCTGTCAAATTCAGCACCCCATCCAAGTTCTTGTCTAGCTACCTAGGTATATTTTTATATTATTTGAAAAAATATATACTTTTTTTTTTTTTTAAGGTATGTGAACACCATTTGCCACATACTGTTGTACTGATGGTGGAAGCAATGATGGAAACACTAGTGCTCCTATAGTGATCTGTACCTGGCCACGTGTTTTCCATTTATTGCCATTTCCTTTCTTTCCTACTCAAATGACACAGAATAACCTGATAGGGAAGATCAAGAACTTTTGTTCTTGGATTCCCTAAGACATAGCTTGGTGAAAATATTTTGGTTTTTCTCCTAATGACTGGACACTGAACTGTGTCATATTATTAAACTCTCTCCCTCTGATTATTCTGTTGATAACGTGCTCTTCAGAGTGAGAAGTAAAAATATGTTAATGTTTATTTGTGTGTGTGTATCTGCACTGGGTACGTGAGAAACAACATAGGTGTCTATGAGCATAGTGCCAAAATGTTGGTTTATCTGGGAATGCACAAAAAAAGCTGCAGAGTATCATTTATGTACAGCATCGTGTCTCTCTCACACTTTTATTTAAAGAGTTAAAGAACATACTAAATTAGCTACTGAATTTTTTACATCGCCTACTGGTTATTGTATTTTAATTACAGCAAGCTTAGACACACAGGCAGCAGTCTCTGTTCCAAATATCTGTGTTTCATTTATTTCTGTGCAAAGGTAGCAAACAACAGTCAGTCATAATTGGTTCTGTCAGATGTTTTACAGTCAGTCATAATTGTCTCTGTCTAGAGGTGTGTCAATTTACTGCAAGTTAAATAAATATTCTGTCTATTATGATATCAGGTTATGTAAGCCATTTTTTTAATTGCATGGGTTCCCCTTTTATAATCCTTAGCACCCCTATTTATACTGTTAACCTTAACTTTGCCATTTACGGAATGTCAATGAAAAAAGTCAACAGTAATTTAATGAACAGACGTGTAAGTCTCTAACATACTTGCTTTTAAATTTCTAATTAAATACAATCAAATTAGGCTATAGAGCAATTAAATTATTCTGTCTTGACAGTGCAC
>VFFE01008521.1:517739-522739 GCA_008921705.1 Burhinus oedicnemus | reverse complement strand
TGGGTTTTGCTTTTTTTTTTTTCTCCCCCCCAAATTATCCAAATGTATTCATAATTCAATCCTGTCTGTGATGCAGGAACACAGTCAAGAAAACGAATACAGCCATTTAATGATGGTATGCTTAAAAGCATAGAGGAAAGCAAGCAACTCGCCCCTGCCTGCATCCATCTCCCACACGAGGATGCGCTAACCAATTTCCCAGAGACCCGGAGTTGCGCTGTGCAGCAGCGGCAGCAGCCGCCACGGGGCTGGAGGAGCTGAGTTGCGGTGGGTGCAGCGCTGGGGAGAGGGGGGCTCTGGGGGCAGCCCCGCAGCACTCCCCCGGCAAAGCATCACCCCTACTGCTCGGGTGTATTTTCATCCAGCTCTCTAGCCCCTCTCCGAAAAGCAAGTCTCCTCATCCGTCTTTCTCTTTAATGTACAATACAGTTTATTTCTAAATACTAACTACGGATGAGGCTGCAACTCTAAGATCTGGTCAAATGTCCTCCACGAGCATGAAATACTGATTTAAGGTAACCAGTCATTCAGAAAATTTTACCTTGGCTACAGCTCCAAAATGAATGAAACTTTATAAAATATTACTAATATCTCTTGAATCAGGAAACGTCCATATACTTGGGAGACCAGTTAGATTTTTATTTACAAAAATAGAGGATTAATCTACAGCATTCTGGGACTTAATAATTTTTTTTAATTGTGATTTTTTTGCAGGAATACATGGTTTTAAAACTGTATCCCATGCAAGAGATCTTTGCCACAGTGATGCCATTACAGAAATACTATAGCACCAAGTGAGATGCTTTGCCATACATAATATACCCTGGGAACCTAAAGGGCTTTAAACGGTGTATGTATGTATATATAATGCATCTGACATAGCCAGATAGGCTATGAGAATCAGATCTATCCTACGCACAGCATAAATCATAGCCGAATAATGCACACAAATTAATATTTTTGCTAGTTAGGGTTTTGAACCACCGCCTTTAGGCTCAAATTCTGATCTCAGTCTTCCATAGCTTCAGCTTATCCAGTGGCACCGCAAAGAATTTTCTGTTTTTCTTTCTGTAGTTAAATTTGATTTTTAATGTAGTGCTAGAGGCACTAAACCAAGAATTTTAAATGTTTACATAGGCAGGATAATATTTTAGTAAGGACAGCTTCAGGCAAACTTCCCTACCAGAGCTGCAAATACTGCTCTTGCTTACCTTTTTTTTTTCCAAAAAAAAACACCTCTCCAACAGAATTTACAGGTTTTAGTGTGGGGTTTTTTTTTTTAAATATATATTTTTACTATACCTCTTTTTCCCGTGTGATCTAGTAGTTAGAAGTAGTAAGTAACAAATGAACCCAACAGCCCATCAAACCAGATAATCCTCAACAAACTACCAGAAGTAACTGGATTACCACCAGCAGTTAAGAAACAACTTTCGCTTGAACAACTGCCATATGTGAACATAATGCAGTTATACCATGGAACAGAATTTTAACTTCAGTCTTAACTTTCCTCATTTCTAAGTTGCCTAACTTTCAGATTTAGAGTTTAACTTGGTTTTAATAGAGTTTCTCAACTTTGAAATTGAAGAGCTTAAGTGAAAAACAGAGATAAAGAAAGTGAAGTGGGCAAAAGCTGAAATGCTTGTTACACTTTCAGAATATCTGTAGGCTTCTTCACAGAAAAGCAGTTTTCAGAGAGGCTCTGAAAACCATTTTGTATGTTTTGTTGCCTGCTCTGAAGGGTTCGATCTCGGGCACTAAGACAAAAATGACTGACCAGAGAAGCAATTTGCCAGAGCAAAGGTAATCTGGATCTTCTTGCAAACCAATCTATGTGGATCACACACACTGAAAAGCATGTGCTTTCAAAATTTCAAATCACTCCATTAATTTTATTAAGAGTACATATACTTAAGGCTGAAAATTCAAAGGTGGTTACATTAGTATATACATTATATACTTATAAACTGTTGTCATCAACCTAAAGCCAGTATCTTGTTATTAGCTATTTTTTGGTGCATCACTCAAAATGAAGAAAAAAAAGTGGCTGAGGATCAAGTTTCAGCCTAACTAGTCCTTACTTAAACTGTGTTGCAGTTCAACTTAACATCTTCTCAAGGAGCCCTAACAGTCACCCCCAATTCATTTTCCTCATTAAATAAACAGCTGATTTCACAGCCTAAAATGCAATTTTGTTTTAATTTTTTTTAACACTTTGTAGGCATCTGAATCCTTACTTTTATATTTTTGTTCCTAGAAAGCTTGCCTTGCATTAACTATTTTCTGTGAAACTGAATAATAAAACTGAGATCTGTAAAAACTGTATTTTGTTCTATTCAAGAGTCAGTTCCCTCCCTCTTCCTTGGCTGCAAAGGCAATTAGCTCTGAAATTGCTGCTCTGAATATGCTTCCTGTATTTTTTCCTGTAGGTGGCTCTTTAGTGAGGAATTCTGCAACATCTAACCAAGTACATGTGATGATTTTCCATGTCGTATCCCCAAAATACAGGCCAAGAAAAGAGAAAGAGTGTGTACCATGTGTATAAATAATAAAAATCCCACCCCAATGGATTCATGTTTCTTTCCCATCAGCAAAAATACCGAATGCAGAAATACAGTTTTAAAAGAAGAAAACTAATTTCCTGAAATGCTTATACTTTTGAGCCACTGTGACCAAACCCCAGGGGTTTCTGTTTCCATCTGATCTTAATTTATCTAGCTGGTTTTCTGCCCTAGTTACATCTGTCTAAGACTAACTTCAGTGGACACACTTTCTACAGGTCTTTCTGAGAAAGCATTTACATGCAGAGACTATGTAAATGCATGTAGTTGAATTCTGCCAATTCCTCAGTAGGTAGACAAAACTGTTGATATGTGATCAAGGAACAAGGAAACGTGTGCAATAACCCCTGCAAAACTGAAAATCCAGTTTAAAAGGGAAAGAGAAAAACAAAACCCAAAGGAATCTCTTAAATTTAGATAGAGGTATAATTACCGTATGTACAAAGTGTTTCTCATGGAGTTACATTCCCATTTTGTCTTGAGAACTCATCCAGTGCTTGTTTTTAAAGCACTGTTATTTAGGTTACTTACTTAATAAATGGGGGGTGGGGGCGCGTGTATCGCTAAGGTTCTTTGCACTTTACTTTTAAATCATGTTGCCTGGTGGACTTAGTTTTACTTCCCTGAGGGAGATGGTACTGCTTTTTTTCCTGAACTCCATGAACAAGCACCCTTCTTTACTTTTCTAGTCATTCTGTCCCCATAACAATCATTTAAAGGTATTCTCACCCGGCATGCACATAGCTCTGATAAAAAATGTTGGTGAAAACAGTTCCGCTGACTCACGGGTATCAGTGTTAGCAATAGCAACTATAAGAGACTCATCTGCACCACCACGACAGGCTCCCTGAACAGAAAAATTTAAGGGCCCACAACATTTCTACTACTAAGGCAGCAAACCCTCAACTGTTAGAATTTAACCGAACCAGGAAGGAAATGTCCATCTTTAAGAACAACGCTAAAAATCCTAATTGCGACAACTGCGCACTTCCACACTGCCACCTATTGGGGGATTTTAAAGCACTTTACAAATATTGGTGAATTACATCTGAAGGTGTTCCCATGAGATAGATGCCATTCCTGCCCCACAGAGAAAGAGCAACTTGTGGACTATGGTGAAGATTTTCGAAGGTATGCTACCGGTGCTGCCTACCTAGATGCCTAAATATATTTCCTAATCTTCACCACAGACCACTGCAGTGCTAACACAGTTACCAGGCTACAAATATTAAGTCCTTTGAAATCTGGGTATGTTATATTTAGGTGCGTAAATGCAAGGTTGACGTTCACAGTTTAATCAGCTCTTTCACTGTCCCACAGGAGCTGCCCATGGCTGTAACCTGTGGTCCTACACTCCACAGTGGTGCAACCTAGCGCTGGATGCAGAAGGCTGCTTCCCTGTTAAAAATGACCAGAACGTAATACAGCGTAACATACATTTTACAGTGATGTAAGCAAGTGAAACCGGTATTCAGGCTGCATAGGTATGATATTCATAAAATAAAGTCTCAGCCAGAGGCGAGTAAAATACCCTTGGCTCTTTTAATTCCCACCACCCATAAATAATCTTCCTGTTTGTGTTTTATTGGAAAACAACTGATTTAAAAGTCACCTAGTGTTAGAATCCCCCATCCACAACTGCCATCTGTCCTACAGTGGTAGTAACAGACCCTTTCATTCACAAGCAAAGCCAGCAGAATAAAGAGGAAGAGGAGGAGTTGTTGAACGGGAAGAGAGTGAGAAAGCGGATAAATTCCATTTGTGCTATTAAAAAAAATAGAAAAGTGAACTCAGTGGTTGAAAAGTGAAGATAAAAAGATGAAAACAGTAATCTTGCTACAGAAACCAGAGAATTATGTTCTTGCTCTCCCCCCTCTTTTTTTCTCTTTTTTTTTTTTTTTGCTTTCACACTGTACAAACTGTAGCACCCTGAACAACTCACTCCCCTGCTATTTCCAGCACTTTACAGAAACTTTTCAACATTTCTGTTTGACACATATTTTCAGCAGTGAGGTGAAGACAATAAGTAAACAGGTAGTGAAGGGCTATTTAGAGAGCTGGTCAGTCACAGTAATAATAACGCAAAAAGAAAAAACCCCACACAGCACAGAACATCTATCCTATGCGCTGTAGCCACAGACAGCACATGACCTCTGACAAACAGTTTTCAGAGTAATTTTAATGCTACTCTGGATTTAACTTGACTAACTGGTAGCAATTGAGCACATCTTTTTTTGTGGCAGCAGTTATCTAAAATGCTACAATAACAGCATCAAAAGTAGAATGGTGGAAGATTGGTTTTCCATTGTGCTGCTGAACTGGCATAATGCCCACTTTAAAAGCAATTCGCTGCTCATCACTGAAATCTGGCAGACACGACACTAAATGCCTTGAGGAAAAAAAAAAAGGGTCTTCAGAAGGGGGAACCACTCCAACCAC
>VFFE01008521.1:491333-517719 GCA_008921705.1 Burhinus oedicnemus | reverse complement strand
GGGGGGGGAAGAGAAAGCAAAGAATGATGAATCTATGTAAGAAGAGAAAATTGCAAAATAAAAAGTTTAGCACTGCATGCAGACTCAACAGGCTCTACTTAATTTGCTTGAAGATTTTATCGCAGGCTTGCATTAGTAATAGCAGAACAAAACAAAAGCAAATATATATTTATGTCTGTCTATTGTTCTGATGAAGTGAAAACGTACTGAGTTACGTCAATCATTTGTCAAACACATCTTCCTAGTTTTATTTACCACCAAATATAATGAGTAAATATGTGATAATAAAACTCTTCTTTTTATACGGACATATACAATTTTTCCCCACTACTAAATACAGGTAATGATTTAGGAAGCTTTCAAAATGTCTTTTTACTGTCAATAAAACTAATTCTATTCCCATTTTCATGTTAAAAAAAGGCTTTACAAATGAAAATTCAAATTAAAATTCTGATTATAGTGTAGCGTGACAACACCTGTATTTATAATTTTACTGTCAGCTAGCTCGTAGTGTTTAACAATAGCTTGAAGCAGAAAAGTAATTGGAATTTGTCTGTAACATGCCAGATGACGACATTGGGCACTTTGCTGTGCTAAAGCAAATTTGGTTTGATGACAAAATAGCCTTAGAAAGATCGGAAGAAAAAAAAAACCCAAAGGTTAAATAAAGCCATCCTCTACCCAGGGACATATAATCTACTGTGGTAAACCAAAACAGCAGAGCAGTGGCTGGAGAGACCAGGATACCCCTGGAGTTGGCAGTCCTCTCCTAGCAGGCATCTCTCAAGTCCCTCCCTGCAACATTCGCCTCCCAGCAGCTTTTCTAAAATGGTGCATCGCTCCAATATTATCATCAATATAATTCAGAAACATGAGAGAGAAAGCAAGCAAGGGCACAGTAGGCTGGGAAGAGATGCTAACGCATGTGCTGCAGTTCTGCGGACCTCTGTGTGAATAAATATGGAAAACTACAACAAAAATGTGCAATGTCAGTGTGAACACCGAACTATCCTGTGTACAGCAGCGTTTTCATATTGCCCATACAGTTACACTCACGTGTACTAACTGGCGCATACTGAGAGGCCGGGTCAAAATTAGGACAAAAACGCATACACTTTTTAAGAAACGGTACAAAAAAAAGGAAAAAGCTATTCAATCTGAGTATTTCAAAACTCAAACACATGCCACTCTCCACACACAACTTGTCTTACTCAAGCCTACAAATTAAAAAGCCCGTGTTTTTCATTATCCTAAAGACAGGGAAAAAAAAAGTGAAGAAAAGGAAGCCACATAAGAAAGAAAAACAGAATGACAGTGATGTTTTAGTTTACACTAGATATGGCAACACATACAAACTGTCAAAACTATGGAGTGAAAAAAGCTGTTATCAAGCAACTGTCAAGAGAGTCCTCTGAGATTTGGAAATCTTGTGTTTATTGTAACTACTGCACATTACACAAAGAAAGAAACATCCCTCTTCTTACTATTGCTACTAAATATCATGCAAGAGAACCCAGACTTCTCCCTCACTATTTAGATTAATTTTTTTTCCCCTGTGTAATGCCGTGCTTGACAGCACAGGGCCCCTCCTTTTTCAGGTTTTCTATTGTTTGGTCAAAGTTCAGAGAGAAACTTGAGGTTATATCAAACATTATTTCATTTTCAAGAACTGTCAACACCCATTTTATGTTGTTAACTTGTTGTCCATCATTTAAGCGTGGAAACTGTCGACACCAAAATACACAGAGGAAGACTTCTCTCTTAAAAGACGTATGTAGAAAGAGCGAAGATAATGGAAACAGCTATTTTACTAGGCATACTAACAATTCTTTTTCATGTATTTTAACATATTGTCTAGAAATGTTAACTGGCAGTGGGTTACAATATTCGAAGGTTTAGTCTGAATGTATTAATGCAGGTTTTAAATAGCGCCTTCTAATTATAAGAAAACAACTACCCCTTGGAGAGAAATCCCCTGTCTACAGGGTTTCAATAGAGCCTTCAAATTATTGTTTTGAGTGATAGCCTTGTATGACCATTTTTCAACCAGCAGCAACATTCCAACCACACTGATGACTGCTTAGAAGTTGTGCACAGAAAATACCTTGTGTTTTGCTCACTGCGAGTCACTTCTACACTTCAGATTTATGTAAAAAATCATCTTTATTCTGAATCCCAGGTTTTACAGACAAACATTTAATGAGATCCCTAGATTCAGCTTGAAGTTCCTGAGAAAGAATAAAATCTTCAGAGTGTGTGATGATGCCTGTTTTCATCGAGTTTTTATTGTATTGGTTCTGGGGAGGTAAGTATCAAACCTAAGAGCTCAATAAAAGAAGCCTCAAATCTTATTGTATAAGAGCAAATGATTGGTTGCCCTTGTGAAGTCAATGCACCCACAGCATGAGCAGTAAATTTGAATGCCTCAAACCCAACGTTATTCCATTCTAGATTTGTTATGGACGTCACATCATCTGTGTAGGTCTTTGATGAGGAACAGATTTCTGTGAGCTTACTTTCTAGCACCAAGCATCACTTCCTGTTGGATTTACCTGTACCAGCTACCACTCCACAGACACCCATCATCTCCTGGAAATCTGTCTGCAGGTGTATGGTTCCTCATCCCCAAGTTCACAGTCCAATGCAGCCCAACTGTTCAAACTAATAGGGACATCTTCACATTTTTGCATATAAAGATTTTTTTTTTCTTTAGTCTTAAGAGCACTTCTTCAAAATGTCATAATATTTATGATCATCAGATGAGAATACTTGAACAAAAATTCAGCCTAACATGTTTTATTTCCCACAACTACCATGACCACTTAGATATAATTTTATCTCCAAATGTTGGATAACCTCATATAATACAACGAGTAATATATTATCTCAATACAAAACATAAAATAAAATAATTGAGAAACTTCATAATACATGCATCTTTTCTACATAAAATTGCATTGTTAGCTGTATTATTTCCTAGCTTTTGACTCTCAAGTACTTCCTCCTCCTAGATTATAAGAGTTATAAAGTACCGTAACAATTACTGCATAAACAGCTGCAGCTACATGTCCATTTAACACGTTTTTTTTAACATATATATATTAATACCCTAATATAAGCTTACACACACACACACTCACACAAGAGATAAGAAACAAAGCAGAGGTCTGGTCCTCAGAAATCTAAGAACATGAAAACAGAGAGTTTCTGTAGACTTATTCCAAGTCTGGCAGTGTTGCAAGACTGCATATATATGATCCATATGCTAACAGTCTATTCAAGTACTTACTGCTCCATAAATAGAAAGAGTTCTTGTGAGTGAACTGCAGCAAAAAAAAAAAAAAAAGACAGACTATACGGAAGGTGTGGTGCAGAGCAAGGGTGAATTGTTGAGCTTGTCCTGGGATTCAATTATGATTAGGTTTAGAATCATTAAAGTTTGTAAGACGTACTGAAGTTAGCCTGACACATCAAGGTATTTTCAACAAGCCTACAAAATAGCCTTTGAAAGTTTATAAAAGCACTCGGATAGCTGTCTTTTTTAAAGTCATGTCTGACTGAGAAGCTCACCTGCCAAATCCTCTCCTTCATATATACTGACTGAGGGTCAGGAGACACAGGGGAAAAAAAAAAAAAAGATGAGAGAAAGCGAGAGGATCATTATAGCTGAAATTCAACACATTAAAGTTGGCACCATCAAAATAAAGAGCTCCTTCCATTAATCATGAAATTCAGAGTACTGGAAGATCTACCAGACCTATTTTACTGAACAGGAAAATTCAGCACCAGAGTATTGTTAAATTGAGTTAGCATTATCAGTGGAAAAAAATATGCTCTATTTCCTATTATTTATGAAGCCCTATCCTTTTCTTTCTTACCAATTACATTCCCTATCATTTCCAAAATATACAAACTGTTTTCAATCAACAGATTTCTTTATTACAGCGTACTGCATGCTTGTTACTGCCTCTTTTCTATATTGAATCCTTGATTGGACAAGCATTTTGAATTTAACATGGACTGTGATTGCACACATCAAACAAATTAAACCTGCCAATCTCTTTTTGGAGGATATCCTTTACATATACTATCACTGAAGAGTACCCCGAGTATATTTGCTTAGGAGAAATGGGGAAGGAGGAAATGATTATTATGACAGAGTCAGAAGACATTCATTTTCCCATGATACGTAACTGGCCTTGCATCCTCTTTTTCCTCTTTTCCAATGAATTATTTTATAAAAGAAAAACATACTTACTGACTTTCTCAGTGTCTCAGTGGCTGTTTTTACGATCATCAATCTATTTTCCCTTTGGCCAAATGCTAATCACATTGCAAAAATGAGATGGCAATAAGACATGAACTACCTGGTAAGCCTGAAACTGATTCTCCTTAGGTTAACCAGTTGCAAAGCCAGATTACACAGTTCTTTGTAGGGTAACAGAAATAAAATACATTGGGTTTGGGTTATGCAAGTCTGTTCAAAATGAGACTCAACTCTGTACAGCTTCTGACTGTGCAAGCAGGATTGAATTATAGATGGAATTACTTAAAAAGAATACATCCCACAAAGATGAAAATACTGGGAAGCATTTTCCTTTAAAAAGGCAGTTCAGAGATGAGTTGGTTGAAAATCAAGGTCAAGTGGGAAGAAGTCTAAAAACAGAAAAGCAAATAAACAGAAAATCCCCACTCTATCAAAAAACAGAACTGACCAAAGTCAAGACAACCAAAGACAAGTCAAGGAGTGAACAAAACCCATAGAATAAGTTAGAAAAAAGTAATGAAGATATCTGCTAGCAAGACTTGACTAAAAGGCGTTCACAGGTCTTTGCACTTATTAAAGCTTAATAGAAATTCCTCTACTGCAAGTGCTCATGAAACTGAGATACCTTTATCTGGAAGAGGCTATCAGTTTTTTGCTTTATCTGCATCATCAGAGAAACATAAAGAGAAAAGGACAGACTATTCACGCTGCTTTTACAGCTGCTGAGCACTGAATCTTCATTCAAAAGATGTAGGTGCTACTCTCAACTTTGCCACCACTTTCCAACATTATACTGGACCAGCTGCTGAATTAATTCAGGCTTCATTTTTTGTCTGTAGAATAGGTTTGATGGCACCTCCTCCTCTGACCTACTGCTTCTCTTGCACTGCAAATTCTATAGGCAGGAGTGGTCTTCAAAATTGCCTATTTGTGGTGCATCAGACCTCTAGATAGCAGCATAATACAAATAATAACTAATGATGTGAACCCAGCCTTCTGAGAGAAGAGGTAAACCAGTATACTACATTTCCAATTTTTGTTTCAGAGATGTCTCTGCTGGCATCTGTAATTTTTTTCCCTTTTCTACTGCTGAAGATGCTCAAGTCAGAGCTACTGTAAGTCATTCTCAGTAAGGCACTTTAACAGTTTGAATACAATTTAAATTCGAGCAGCGTTCAGTTTTATCAAAAGCTCACAAGTCTTCAAGGGTGAAAGCCCCACTTCTTGTCTCTCAGAGATGGAGGAAAGAATACAATAAAGGACCTGGATCTTGAAACTAAGAATTTATACCTGTAGTTAGATCAGGCAGTCATCTTCTTAATTTTGCTGAAACTGGTAAATTCAATTTTGATAGTAATAGTGAAATCAGATATCTAGACTATGATAAAAAGAGTCACCTGCACGTTTCAAACGTGGCATGCAAAACCAAGATAAAAATCAACAGAATTGGCTAAATTTCTTAAAAATTGAAATAAAAAGCTTAAATTGAAACTTCAAGAAGAGTCTGCTGCTCTACCTTGCTTTCATTTCACACAGCATCTACACCAATTATGTAATGGATGACTAGTTGTTGCTTTGACATTCATTAAAAAGAAAAAAACAAGAGCAGTGAAGATTTACTGCAGGCAACAGACTGGCCACAGAGCCCCTGAAGATAAGGTGCAAAGACCAACACTCTTTGAGGGAGGGAAGAACGGTCACGGTCTTTTACTGCTGCTTTCTACTTAACTACCTGGGCTTGACCCTCCACAATAGGCAAACTACCTTTGTATACATTTTAAATAGCTACGCCAAGCTAGCCAAATTCCTAGTGCCACTGATTAAATAAGTTAAGATTAGAAAGCAACATGACTGCCCCCTGTGTATTAATGACTCAGGTAGCCACATGCTCTGCAGGTGGGTTTAATGTGCCCTGTGAGCTATTGCTTTCAACAGTTGTGTGGGGCTGGTGAGGCTACTCTCAGCTTTTGCGTCCTCTAAGTGAGAGCTTTGCGTGGAGTTGCACCGTAGCAACAATTTAGCTTTTGCAAAGGGAAGAACGTGTTACACGCTGTCCTGCCAATCCCACACTGCCGAGGAAAGCAACGTCTCCTTTCCATAAGGACAGACATCCATCTTCCTAAGATGTTATTCTGGACCATTAAGACAATTTATGGGACTATCTAATTATCACGGCTTCCATTTCGATATTTATGTTAAAGGAAATATCAATCAGATGTCAGCTTTACTCTCTTCTTGACCACAGCATTTCTTAACAAATCAGACATTAAAATAACAAAAAACCAAAATAAGATTATGAAGAAGCCAGTAGACAGCATCTAGGTATGTCATACATGTCACTGATGCAATTTATTCTGAGAATGGATTTATATGAAATAGCTAAGTAAGGATTTTGAGTGCAACTAGAATTGAAGTCTGGTGACAAAAATCAAAGTCTAACCCATAAAATCTACGGAGACAACTGATAAATAACCACAAAGACCCACTGGAGACACTGAAGTTATTTAGAAAACTGGAAACATCTCTCAACTTGTGAGATCTGCTGCTGTATGGGTGACAGAAAGGCTATAGCTGCTTTAATGACATGTATGAGGGATATTGTCTTTATATACCAGTATTCTATGGTAACTCCTCTTCAGTTTTATTTCTTGGTCATGGGTCTCTTAGAGCAGCAAAACTAAATAGAAACTAAACGTTTTTGAGAGTTTGACTGTTATCTTTTAGACACAGAAGCCATGGTAGTGGCTTTTCTTCAAAAGGTATAAAAATAGTACTTCAATTAAAGGGAAAACACTAACTTTAAGCTGTTGAGGGTTGGCATGAAACCTAATTTGACCAAGTTACCACTTGTTTAAGGAAACATTTGCTTCAGATCCAGTTGGCCATTGGTAAATCGAGGGACTAAGCTAAAGAAGTAGAACTCCAGCCTGACCCAGCACCACTGCCATCCAGATAAAGACCAAGTGACTGATGCCTTGATTTTTCCCCAGATCAGCAACCGCTATCTGGACACTAAGGTGAATCTACTGCCTTCCCAAAGGATTTCTAGAAAACTCGTGCACAGAACGACACATACAGCACTGTAAAATATTTTCAAAATGCTGGACTAAGTGGTAATTTTTCTGCACATAAATTACATTAAAAGCCCGTGCAATATTTTTCAAAAATAATACAAGGATCCCTCTTGAAAGGTACTGTGTAACTACTATTCTTTCACATTAGGCTATAAGCAAACCTGAAAAATTTGCTTTGAAATGTGAATTTAAACTGATACCACTTTGCAAACCCCAAATATTCACAATGTTAACTTTCAGGACATTTACATCTGAGCAAGTACAGGGGATTAACAGATTTATTTTCAAAGATAACGGTAAGGAGAGGGATACAGGGAGTTTGTGTAAAAATTTATTCTGTCAGCATTTCTATTGACTCTCAACTAGAAGATTCTACTAAGCTTCCCGTAGGTTATAAGAAGGTGCCAGTTAATATAACGTGAGGAAAAGCTTTAAGAAATGTATTTTATTATTGCGAACACTGCAGGAAAAATATTGTCATCTGATAACCTGGAGGAAGGAACACCTTCATAACAACACATTGCCTTCTCTATAAAGTCTCATGTATGTTCCAGTGCCTCAGTATTTCAGAATGGACAGTTCTGCAATCTACGGATAACAATTGTCCAATTATGTACAAAGGTTTCAAACAGCAGCCTACTGACCAATAAGGACTTGGATGGTCTCAAGACCAGCATACCAGTGAAATGATAACAATTTGCAGTTTTCACTCTCCACCTTTAATGTATATGTAGTATTGTGGAACGTGCTTTCAGAAATCAGATATCTAACACCAATAAATTATGCACCGATTACAGATGACCTTTGGAGTTGCTAAAGGTACAGTCACAATCATGCATTTAAAAAAATCCCGCTTTTCACTATGATGTGTGAATGTATGAAATTAAATGAGGCTTGCAATATAATCAGCGTGGTTGGCTGCTTTAATATATTCCATTTCAATTTAAAATCACCACAAGCCAAGAGTGACGAATCTAATTTGATCAGTTGTTCACAAAAAACACTGAAAAGAGGTATAAGCAAACCTATCAAGAGCTGGTAACATGGCCTGCTTTCAAAAGCAATTAATTGGTTTTTACACAACCAGAAACTCTTAAGATACTCAAAACCACTTAAAGCCCTGCAGTTTTAGAAAAAGGATAGTGGAAAGAAATTCTCCTAGTAAAAGCATCTTACACATCAAGTTATTGCTTAGAACCACAAAATCCAGAAAATTCAAATAGAAAGGTCAAATCTCTAATAAAAAGGTGCAGTTGGGTGGTACACTAACGGTAATAACCCATTGTAAGTTGACTTCATAGATTTGCCATCTCTTTATGAGGTGTTTCAATGTATTTCATATTTAAATGGACTTTATGAGTTCTTGCACATATTAAATATGCATATTTGACTGCAATCAAATAAGTCCACAGATTACTAATAACTTCGTATAAAGCCTGTCATACGCAAAGAATACACGCTTTCAAAAGCAAAACAAGCTCCCATATAATTCACGTAATTAAAAATACACAGATCTCATTATTTCCCACTCAAAAAGTATTGAGAGCAATGTTGTCTTATCTATCACATCTGTCATGCTTGCCATACCTTAGCTTTGTGGATTTTGGTCCTGGAGGGTGCGCATTTTTCTCTGGCTGAGAAAATTTTTCCAGAAGCTACTGAAACTGATTCTGATTAATGAGACTGAAACTAACTTACAAATGGAACAGCACCTTACCAGACTGCATCCATTCAGTCGCTAATTAGCATCTGCATGAGAGGAAATTTTTGAAAGTCTTTCAAATCAAGCAGAATTATCCAAAACGTATCTGAGATTGTAACAGGAGATGACTAGTAGACAAGCCTTTTCTGGAGAATGATGATCTGGCATATCAGCACATCAGCACTGTTGGAAGACTTGGAATTCAATTGCCATTTACTTACTGAAATCGTTACCATTGCTGAGTTGAGGAAATGACTTTCCCACAACATCAGGCATAAGGACAGCATACACAGAAGTAAAACAAGACACCTGAAAGCAAATTGTTCTGTCAAAAACAGTCACTAAAACCGGAGAGATGACAACAGACTAAAGCATCTGCTGCTGCACAGAAGAACAACTATAAACAAAACAAAAACGCTGTTTGTGATCTAGTTTCAGATGAAGCATGTTGCCAGAATTAAATGCTGTTGCTTTATTTTGCTTATGATGAAACCACAAAGCCCACACCCTTGGTCAAAGAACCACCACCACATGAGGTATTTCATCCAAAAAGGCTCGAAATACTAACAGATAAATCTATATTTAATAAATACTTGGCACAACTTACTCATGACTTCTTGTTCAAGTATTTGATAACAGCTAGCTTTATCCCAAGTTGAGCTGTAGACTATTAGCTACATAGCAACATTATACCAACACATTTTTTAAATTTGAGCTTTTGTCGCAAACATCTGAGATCTAACCCACTATCATTTTCAACCTTACTCACCTTCACCTACTTCCCATGCAATATTTACACATTAAGAGGCAAACAGATCCCCAAAGCACCAGAAAAAAAAGGTACGAAGAAAAGGAAGTGAAAATCTCCTTTCTATCTGGAAAGGGAATATGCTATACTCCAAAAATAAAAACATTTAATAAACTCCTACCCACCTTAAATTAAATGTTTATCTGACTGTGAGGAGCAAGACAAATGTATAATTCTTAGTTATATACATAATTCCAGAAAAAAAGTCCCACAGAACCTGGCTGCTTAGATAAATTTCTGGAATGGATGTCCAGCACAGGATTCTTTCACACCACGTGCAGAGGAGTCTTACATTATCCTCTAAAAAAGCAACATCAAAATATTACAATACTTGCTTGCAGGGGACCCGTATCTATAGGTACATACAGGTACATCATCTATAGGTACACAGCAGCTGTCTATGCACCTTCAAGCTATGTATTAAAACAGAAGAAACTGCTAACCATACTGCTCTTCCTGGATACACTCATGTGCTTTACCAATACAGAATTAAAAAAACAACTTTTTTTTTTTCCCCCTTTTTAAACTTTAACTTTTCCCTTTATTTCCTGTCAGCCTAGTAGTTAATAAGTACTTATACCCCTTAGAAAACTCCTGTGCATTATAGAATCAAGCTTCCTCAGAAGACAGCTGCCTTCATGAGCTGTTGGTGCTACAGTCACCTGATGTTCATTACCACTAGTATCTAGGCCTGGGAACATCCAATTGCCCAGTACCCACTGGTTTACAAATGTTGGTTTACAAACTCTGTATATTAACAGCGCAAACGATATGCAAGAACCATCCCAGTGCACACTGAAAGAGGGATATCTTTTCCTCTGTCACAGGACAGAGAGTGACAAGAGTTGAAATACTCCACTGTTACTATCCCTTGTCATGGTCCTGCACACTAACTGTAAGGGAATGCTTTCAGTACGGTCATCTTCACAGGCATGAGATTAACTGGGGAAAAAAAGACGCCATTGCTGGCAAACTTGTGTTAACTGTTCCTAATTTATTAGACTTTATCAAAGATGAAGGAATCCAAGAAAAAATTAGTCATACTTCACAAGACGCACATGGAAAACCACCAAATAAAGGCTGTCCACTCCAGGTGAAGCTTATACCCTCTTCAGGAAAGCAACTTGGGCAAACTTCCTGAAAAGCAAGCTTTTCACAAAGCAAACATGACAAACTACTCCCTGCCAAATTTAACTTGCAACACTGGGGAAATGCAGTTGAGAAGATGAAGAATCACCAGGGTTCGGCACTTGGGAACATCACCCCTGCTCTAACCTAGTGTACAGTCACATTAAGAAATGCATTATTCTGTTTTAACACATTGGCCAATTTCAAAAGGAAATGAAAACCAAACATTTTAATTTTTTTTAAACAACTTCTCTTTTCCTGTTTCTCCCTGTGTGCTCCTCCTAAATCCTCCTAATTCATCACAAGACACTACAGAAGTTTAAAACACACACCTGCAGCTATTCTGATACAGCGGTCAGCAATTTTTTTCTTTGCAAAGACCCCCACCCATATGATCTACAAGAATTTGTATCCTCTACCCTGCCCTTCAATGGAACGTAAGACTGGCCGCTCTGAAATAGTGAGAGATCACAGGCTCAGCTGCCTATAATACATCAAGGACACAACACTACTCTGTCCCATTGATGCAACCAGCCCCACTACTAGAATGTCAATACATTTGTTTTCTTTCCCCCCTAGGGAAGCATGTCTGCTGATCACCTCCAGTTTGTTAAAAGTCAGCAATTTTGAACAGGGAATATGGGAGATATGTATTCAGAACAATGGACGGGAAACAGGGAAGCAGGTTACTTGGGTACCACAACATTAAGTACTTTCTGACAAAGACTGCATTAGCAGGTGACAGGAGATTGAACACATAGCAAACAAAATGCTTTGCAGATTTTCCTGTCCTTGATGTTGCAGCTGATCTGGAAGAGAATGCGCAAAGTCCCTCATGCAGAGATAGCCTTTGATCTTACTGTACTAACTTGATACACTTACAAATCCATGCGTGCCCTTTGTCTTCCATCCTCCTTCAAGTTTGTCTACAAATAAAATAATGAATTATCTGAGGCTGCTCTGTTATAAGGAAATATATTTTAAATCAACTTTGTAAACGTATTTTTTCCTTTTTCATGCTTGACATTCAAGCAGAAAGAAGAAAGATTATGTGCTATGATCTGTAGAATATTAAAGTCCTCTTCAGGATAACTTCGTCTGGAGTTATCAAAATCCCTGTATTTACTGAATATGAAAAAGCAGAGGTTGATGGAGTTGGCTTTTAACTGCTAAAATCTTTTGCGGGTAAAGAATAGCTATTAATAGATAATAGCTATTCACCTTGAAGATTGCAAATTAATTTCCAAACGACCCCATACAAGAACTTTAGTCTCTAGATTTGTCCCTTTGAAAAACAGAAGGGGATTGGAAGAATTACACCCTCTGCTTCTCTACAAATAACCACAGAAGTACAGCCTGCTCCTGTGACAGAAGCCAGAACTCTGTTCTGAAAGTGATTTTTAACAGGCTGGTTTTCAGACCTCACGACAGACTTTTCTGAAGGAGTGGTGGCAGTTATGGCATTCTGCCTCCTCATGGTTAACATTTATGACTAGATGCCTTCCCCCAGGTCTTTACAACTAGCTACATATACTTTAGAAATAGGTTATTCTGGGATGCAAAAGTGGTTTATTTCAGAGCAACATCCTCTTCTCACTTTGCTTTAGTTAACAGAGTAACTGGAGAAGGATAAAAGAACCTACTTTGATGTTATTTTTTATACTTTGATGAAAAACCTTGAGGTGACTGGAGCGCTGTATGTAACAATTTTCCACATTTGGCACCTAACATGGTAAATTCATGGACTATGTCCCTGGTATAACTCTTCCAGTAGTATTACCTTCTAGATCTGAACTAGTTGTCCTGGATCTCCTTTACAACCAGTGAAGCAAAGAGGAGGCATTTCTCAGGTGTGATCCATACTAGCCTAGTATAGATGAGATTAGCTAAGCCATGCCCTGGAACTGCCTAATTCTCCCCACTATACAAAGGAGCACAGGCTGATAAATTCACATAGAAATGCTTGAACTTTGATACCTCAGAGCCAGTAGAGATGAAGTGCATTCCTTCGGAGGGAGTCTTCTCCACTAGTGATATTTGGCGTGGAATGCCTGCTTTGCTGTACATAGACAGAGAACAGCAGAGCCCCTGCTCACACAGTACCTATATACTCAAGGACAAATATAACAAGCGAAGGAGTATGTAACAAGCTGAACATGAACGAGCAATGAGCCCTCGCAGCAAAGGCCAACAGCACCCTGGGCTGCACTAGGCAGAGCATCACCAGCAGGCTGAGGGAGGTGACCCTTCTGCTTTGCTTAGCCCTGGTGAGACACATGTGGACTGCTGGGTCCAGTGCTGGCTCCCCAGTACAAGAGAGACATGGACTTACTGGTGTAAGTCCAGCAAAGGGCTACAAAGACAATTACATGGACTGGAGCATCCATCATACTAGGAGAGAGCTGGGACTGCTCAGCCTGGAGAAGAGAAGGCTCAAGGCAGGGAACCTCATCAACTTGTATAAATACATGATAAGGGCAGTAAAGATGGAGCCAGGCTCCTCTCCATTGTGGCCAGTGACAGACCAAGAGGCAATGAGCACAAATTGAAATACAAGAAATTCCATGTAAACATAATACTCTCCTTTTTTACTGTGAGGGTGGTCAAATGGTAGAATAGGTTGCCCAGAGAAAATTGTGGAGTCTCCATTCATAGAAATACTTAAAACCCAAGTGCACGTGGCCCTGAGCAACCTGCTGTAGCTGACCCTGCTCTGAGTACGGAGTTGGACTAGATGATCTCCAGAGGCACCTCCTTACTACAGTCATTGGGTATCTTCTGTGTATCTGGTATCTTCTGTGCGGAAGTGAACCTCACCCCTCTTATGTTCACACAAAACATCACTTATAGTCCTGGCACCAGAAAAACTTAGTGAAGCATATCATCATTGGCAGCAGAGAGGGGAGATGTATGCAGTCTCTTGGGTCACTTCACTGAACTGTGACCCTTTGGCTTTTTGAGCTATTTCACATTTTAGGACTATTCAGCTCTCATCTCTACTAGGTCCTCACTGTTGCACACGTAGTGTGAGTGACAAATTTTGTCTCAAATATCACCATATACACACTACTTCAGGAGGATTATACAGTGGTGGATCATCTATGGCTGAGCAGAAAATCCTACCCATGGAAAGATAAAGGATCTTCTGTTTACTTCCCTCCCCACTTTGCATCTATCAAAGCAAAGCATCAGATGGATTCCCTTTAAAGGGAGAAAAACCTTTATGTGTACCCCCACTCATTCCCGAGCTCACTGCTGTTGCCTACCATAGCTCATTTCCTAACTCATCACTCACTCTCTTTTTTTTAAAGACAATGTATATCAGCTGAAAAGATAAGGGTGGCTTCTTACTATATAAAAGGCCGATCACTGGGGTGATTTATATTATCTTTATAATTGGGATACATTGCACTAGAGAGCTTTTGCTTTATAATGAAAAGTTTGCTTGACTGTGACGCATCCCTTGGGCCTTTCTTAGTTAGGCCCAGTTGGTGACACAAAGCACGCACATTGTTGGAAAGTCTTAAGTGTAAAAATTTCTGTGTAAGTTCAACAGTATTTTTTTTTTCCTGAGTGTTGTTTGTAGTTCACAGTCTGCAAAAGAACTCAATTTTTAATACGAAAGTACATATACCAATTTGAATTATGCTAAGAACATGGTTTATCATAATAATGGCCTTCAAAAATGTACTATTCAACAGAAATACTGGCCTACTCAAGACATTTCAAAAACATCAGCTTGCAACTGCTGAAGAAACTTCCCAAGAAGGATGTACTACATCTGTAAAAGTGCTGATTTCTGTAAAGAGAGACTGCCTCCCAAATCGTATTTTATGTTTAGAGGACAATAAGAAAAACTTCTTCACCACATACTTTTCCAGAGACTTTTCCCCTTCCCTGCTTTACACATCCAGAACAAGATGATACAAAATGACCTGTTTTCAAACTAACCCAACTCTAGAATTCTTTCAGAGATAACTAATGCCAATGTAAGGCTCTGCCTACAATCATGCAATGGTTTTCAATGACACATACATACAGATCTTATTTAACACTTCCCTAATCAAGAAAAACTCACAGGATAACAAGTACAACCGTAATGAAATCCAAAGTTTGGGGAGCTCCTACTGGAAATGCAGGACCTAATTTTAACCTCATAGGGTTCAAAGAACCCATAAAAATAAAGGCTAGGTTTTGCAATGAACTATTTCACTGTCAAGCTGTACTGCAAATTAGTTTCATTTATTGTTGTCTCTCCAAATCCTTCAACATTTATATTTCTCAGGACTCTTTCCCGCTTTTTCTGTATTGTCAATTTTAGGATTATTTTTTGTCAAAATCACTTCATACATCTTGTTTGTTCTTTTACGTCTTTACTCTTCTTTTGCACTAATGCTCTTTCCTTGTGTAATTCAGAACAGGCATTTCTCCTTTCCTTTAAAAAATACAACCTGTTCAACAAAAAACCTCACATAAATCCCTATGACAGCCTAATAAAAAGTTACCTTAGAATTAGTATTTTGTTGGGCCCTTGATTATGGTACCAACATAGTGCCATGGATTTTGATGTGACAACTGGAAGTTCTTTACCTATCTCTTAAGAAGCAAGACCAAACAAATAAATAAACCCCACAACACTTCTCCCCCCCATGAAAAAGAAAGGTTTACTCTGTAATTGCTATGTTACAAAAAATCTTTAACAACTCAAATCCTCTCAAAGTGCAACATAATTTTGGAAGTGTAATGCTGAACCACTAATATCGTTTCTACAGTCAGGGTAGAGACACACAGACAATAACTGTAAGGCATCCTAAGGTATGAATGTGCAACATAAGGCTTTACCATGGTAATTACCTGTTTATCTTATCCTGTGGTAATCTGTGGTTGTATCTTACCCTTCTTTAATTTATCCTCATAAAACCTTTGCAAAGTCTGTGTACTGTTACTCTCCTTTCACATCTATTTTTTGGTGAAGGATGCTAACTGAACGGCAAGCCTAGGGCTTTCATGACAGTAAAGCACCAGCACCTCAATTCCTGGAAGGATGTGGGTCTAAAATGTGCAGCAGGTGTCACTGAATGCTGATGGCAGCAGGAAACTGAAAGCCATTTCCACAGGATCTCTACAGAGTAAAGGCAATTGGAAAAAAAACCAAAAACCAAACCCACAAAAACAAAACCCAAAAAGTAAAGATGAGGGCTCCTGAAAGCCCAGCATGCCTATCATTTCTCAAGAGAAAAAGAATAAAAATCTATCCTGATGATCACATTTCCCCCCTAAAAAGAAGTTAATAAAACTGAAAGAAGGAAAACCAGAATGCACCGATGCACTGGGTCTGCAGGTGATGAGCTGTTGCCACCAAACCTGCTCTTATACTACACATAACAGGTGCTATACCAGTTTAAGATAAACATTTTTCAGTGGCTGCCAGAACTTGAACTGCTTCTTCCTTTTCTCTCAGGATTATCTTCACTTTCTGAAACGTATCTTGATGTTGGAAGAGCTGAGCAAACCCAGGATCTATGTGAGTTTTTGCCAGGGAAATGGAGAAGCGGTGAGAGCAGCAGCCAGCCACGGCACGGGTGCCTCGGAACCCACAGATACCATAGGCAAAAGTGGGTGCTGGAGGGACAGCTTAAAATAAGGCGTATTTGGTTACCTACACCCTGTGGGTCAGTGCAGCATTGGTATTCACTAGTAGGACAGAGAACACATGTACGTATCAAAAATCACAAGTGTCAAATGCCATAATAGAACAAAAAGGATCCCTTTTGTTACTTACTAGAAAACAAAGGCACACTCATACCTTAATAGACTAAATACTGAAACAAAATGCATGTTTTGTCTAAATAGGAACTCCTGACTGAATACTTCTCATGTTTAAAATTTGCCACAGTAATACAATAAAACCAAAACAAAGCAGAGACTTCACATTCTATTGAAAAGTTCAAAAAGGCATGGACACTTCACTGGAATTTCTGAATAATAATCACAGTTTCCCTTTTCTGGAAACACTGAGAAAATATTTTTTTTGCTGTGTCCTTATAACCAGGTCGTCTTTATGGCTGCTTGCAACACTGTGGTATCTGAAGTATGGCTTCAACTGGGAAACAGCTGGTAAATTTTTGGAGAACAGAAATGGAAAACCAGAAATACTATTTTTAAACTTGCATCCAGATTTTCAGAAACTAAACCTTCAGATAAGAACCTGTTTTTCTTTCTTTCTCTCTAAATGCAACTACTAGAAGAGTTGCAGCAGTTAGGCTTCACTGAAGGTGTGCATTTTATGGTCCAACATTTGTTGCTTTTACAGAATTATGGATATAATTGTTCCCAACCAAGAAGCTACACTTTTGACTTCCTAAATTAAGTAATATTTGAAACAAATGGATTATGTGTCAAGTTATCGTGAAATTGGATGCATGATAACCAATTTCAAATCAATTTATTCCTATACAATACAAAATCTAAAGTATGAAATAATAAAAAGTTTCCACATCAAGATCTTGATTACTATAGTTTACCATTACTGCTCAAAGGCACAGTAGCTAACGCTCTTAATAAATATGTTAACTATATTTGTTTTGGTCACTCACCACTATTTTTCATTAAGGATATTTTAAACTACAGGGTCAGCTCTAGCAAAAAAAATAATCAAAAGAAGTCTAATTTAAGGTGAATACACATGTATATGATTTATGAACAGCATAAAAATAACACATATTTTTAAATTTTCCTTTAATGCTCCTTTGCCCTCCCCTCAAAATATCTAACACAATTTCTAAGAAAAATATTAATCTGATAAATGTGCTACTGTTATGTTTTGCTGGCTGTTTATGCAACATATATTGTTACATCAGAAATATAAAACAATACCATAACTAGCTAAAGGTTTTAATTCCAAGTCTGTAAAATTCTATTAACGTCAAATATTATTTGTTTTTACCTTCTAAATAAACTAGCTTAGGCTGTCACTCACCCCTTTTTATTCATTTTTTGTTTTGTCTTACTGCATCTTTCAGAAAGTGAAAAATGTCTATTTAAAGATAAGTGGAAATACCACAGTACGTAACGTTTTCTTGTCAAAATAATTACATTATTATATTCTGAGTTAAATAATATAAAATAGGAAAACATTTTGATATGCATTTGACAGTTGTAATCCTGGCAGGATCAAATCAACTTCTTCCAAACTAATTTCTGCTAGATAAAAACAAACAAGGAGCTCCCCAACCTGACCAGCTGCCCCTCTCACCCATCTAAGCCCCCTCACAGAAGAGGGACAAGCCAGGACAGAAGAACGTCCTGCTGGTTTTTTTAATTCAAGGCTGAGCCACGTTCTGGCCTGTCACACAAGACTCCTTTCTTCTCAAAAGCCAATGGAATTGCATTAGCCTGAAACATGAAATTTGGTAGTTGGATTGTTATGAAAAGATAATCCTTGAAATAACTGGGAAAAAAAAAAAAGAAAAATGAAAAAAAGATAGTACTCTGCGTCTCGTAGAGCTGTTCTTTGTCATGGACCAAGTGTGGCTTTGCTGAGAGAAGGACTCGTAAACTGTGCAAGTGGAGGCAGGGCTTGCACGGCAAAGAGGTAGCGGTTGTGCTCACACACACTTTTCTGAAATACGTACTCCAAACAGTTTCCTGTGCACTCTTTATTTTCATTGCAGGAACACCCACAGCTTTAAGTGTTCAATTCCCCCCCCCCCCCCCCCCCCCAATAGATCAATCTGGATTGGTTGATACTGCCACATTTTTCTGATGGAGAGATGACAAAAATGTAATACTCCTTCAGGAAGGGAAGTATTTTTTGATTTAATAAACCAAATTTAAGCTGCATTTAGACACTTCTCTGTCTTGTGCTGCATTTTTATACATACATCGTGCACCATTTTTGTGTCCCCTACGGAATAAAACAAATATTTTCCATTATGCTATTCTCTACATAGCCTTCTAGTCCCTAATAAAGAGAAGAATTTATCTCCAACCATTTCTCAGAGAAAAGAGCATAACTGTATTTTCATCATGTCTTTGATATAAATTCTTTGTTTGTTAAGGATAGAGAAAGATATTTCAAGAGAAATGTCTCCCATGCAGTTGTTATAATTCAGTAAGTATAATAATTACAATAATTTTATTTGCAGCATTAATTTAAATCTTGGAGATCAAATAAGGATCTCGTTTTCATCATCTGTGTTCACAAATAATGATTCCATGTGTTTCTTTTAAAGGTCAATATAATTCAGACTGGTTTGAAGACAAATTCTCCTTAGGACTTGCATGCGTAGCAGATGCGAGTTGAGGTAACTACATTTAACATCAAGAAGGTGACAGATTCACATCACCTGCGGACCCAGGCCAAGTTTGGGAGCTTCAAATAGCTTTTGGCAAGTATACAGTAAAACAGCTGCCTTATATGACAAGCATAGAAAAATTATGCACCGATACATGTGCATATATTAATTCTTCAAGTGTTCCACAGAAATGTCAATATTCCAGTAACCTGTTTTCTTCAGGTTTCTATTTCAACATTTGCCTTCTGACACAGAAATTACAATTTTCTTCCTTTTTATTAGTACCACAAATTGTGATCACTTTCTTACATCATCCCTTTCACATGAATTCTGTTTTCTTTTACTGAAAGTATTTTCCCCTTGGTGGTTTGCTCTAATACTGTGACATAATAAATGCATATTTGCTGACGCGATGAACGTGAGAGAAAGATTTGTATTTCTGATGTCATTTTCATACATCACAGTGTTACAGAATTAAAAAAAAAAATAAAAAAATCACCAAATTGCACACTCTACAATACTCTTTTCATTCAATCTACCAAAGGTAGACATTAAGTCATGACTGACTTAACAGATAGAAAACAGTTTCTATCTACCCAGTTTTAATAAAATATCAGGACAAAAGAACCATAAAATGCCATGAATATTAATTTTCTCTTCTCTAACACGCAGTAAATCATTTTTTGTTTCAAACTGCACAGTTAGACAAATTTATAAGCAAGTATGTGCAGTAGTAAGTAACAAATCAGTATACAGACATGAATGTCTATCGATACGGAAAACAGATTTTTAAAAAGCAGTTTTACTCAATAAAAGAAATCCTTGGCCCATGAGATATCAGCTGCATTCCCCATATCTTTTGTGGAGTCAAGGTTCCACTCCACATATACAATGCCATAAACAATACTTTTCCAAACATCTTTATAGCTGACACCAGATACCTAAATCAGATACCCTCAACCAAAATACAAAGAATAACGTTACGAAAGTGTTAACTATGCAACTTTCTGTAACTCCAGCTATAGAATCTTTGAATTTAAAGAGGTAAGGTATGAACGACAAAAATTAAGAGGCTCCAAATTTGCAGGCAATACAGTCAAGGTTTCTAACCTAATTTTAAGGGAAATAATAATTAAAGACATGAAAGTCCTTCCACAACCCTCTCAAACTATACAGACCATGAAGAAAGGGAAAAGGAGAGCCGGTATTATGTACAACACTGTACATCATCTTCAGTAGGTCACTGGTCTTTTAAATAATCTCTAGTGAACAAATAAGATTTCAGAAAGTTTTTAGTAGATAATTACACTTCCTGATTTTGTAATTAGTGGAACTACATGTAATTACATAATAATTATGACGGTAATTACGTAATTAAGATGTATAATTATGTAGTAAAAAACATTATGGAAATAAAAGCCATCAACTGTATAAGCACAATACATTTTTAAAAATAAATTCTGTATCATCTGTTTAAAGCTACCATTTTCCTCAAAATATCAAAGTGATTATGAGCCATCACTGGCAAGTTCTAAAATACACTTCTTATGAGACTTAAAAATCATACAGATAATTGTATCTTTTTTTAAACCTCTTTAAAGCCTTAGCTTTACATTATCCTTCTGATGTCTAGACACACATATACTGAATGGATTATACAGAGTTAAATTGTTTATGTTTGTATTTCCAATTTCTACTAAAATAATTTTTTAAAAATTAGCATTGCTGTCAGAATTCTGGTATCTAAAAGACAGGAATTTTTTTTTTTTTTAGTACACTCCCAGATCCATCAAACTTAAGGGTCTTCTAAAAGGAAAAACATGCTAGTCTTGCACTTTCCACTAGAGAAAAGAGCTTACTGCTGTGAGAAGCAGTAATCATTAAAAGAAGCCGTGTCACTTCTGACTTGGATTTAACAACAACACAACTGCCTCCCCCCATCAAAAAACAGCCCATAACTTTATTAATAGAGATGAAACCAAAAAGACAAAGGTCTCTATAAGAAAAATGTCAGAGAATTGCAGATGAAAAAGAAACAGTGCAGAAAAAAGAGCTTTAAAACTATTTTCTGTTTACAGAAACTCACAGGAGAACTTATGAAGGAGGCAGATGACATTAGATAGCCTACACCATTGCATGGGCTATGACAAGTTGGCATGTATCTATATACTTAAGTAGGAAAAAAATCCTGAAGCGCGAATGAGAAGATACTTCTGTTCACTTTCTCCCACATACGGGGTGGGGGTGGGGGAATAATAATAATAATAAAAAAATCTATCAGTTACAGCAGGATATTTATTTGAAGAAGTCAAATAACCATTCCAATTCACGAGCAGTCAGAAGTTAGTTAAGCCACCACTTCATCCAACCTGCAACAGTAATACAATGTGCAAGGAAAAAAGTCTTCATTAATCAAAATCATTTTATTGGCAGTATGAGCCACAGTAAACACACTCCTGTCATCCCACCAGTTTCCCACATTGTGGACATATCATAACTGTTGTAACTCATTATTTCCATTTATTTCATTCACAAGCAGAGAAAATAATTCATAACAATTTGTAACTCCAAGAGAGGTGTCACAGCCCATTAAGTTTTGTGCTGAGTTATAGAAATGTACAGTGTAGTGTTGTTTACTTAGATGTAGGTTTAACAAAAAGACCATACAAGCAGAAATAGAATGGAGAAGTTACACCTAAAGTATTAAAAATGTACAACTGGCAATAAAAAAAAGTTTTATCATTGAGGGAGGATAACTTTAAGATTTAAAGATCAGCTAACTACCCATATATTACTTCCAAATAGTTAAAAAACCTAAAGTGCATTAATTTTCAATAGTTTTTGCTTTCAAAAAACTTAATGAGATTTAAACATACTCAAGAAATGGTGACTCAAATTTTAAAAAAAAGTTCAGAAATCTTCCTCTTCAAAACAACACATTAAGGAAAAATGAACAAGTGCTTTTGAAGATATACTCAAAGATTAAATTATTGAAAATTAGTATTTTACAATCTCTTCAAAACAACATGATTGAAAGACAAAGTACTTGACAGCAAATGTGCAGAGAAGCATTTGTTTGCCTGGATGTAAAGATCACTATAGTGAACTGCAGTCTTAGCAATAGTGTCTGGAGATGTGACGCAAACAGAAATGCTTTGTTTATCGAACAGTACTCTTTCAAAAGAGATACGCCAAGTTTCAGCTGTTGCCATCTTAAAAGTAAATCCACATGCACATATGCACTTCAGTTATTTACACAATTTCTCCTTATCTTCCCCTGGAAAGCACATGTGGTTAACTATATCCCCTTTCTTATTTATTTCAAGAAATACTTTTTTTGTAGTCTTCCTGCCTGTATCCTGACAAATATTTGGCCAATAGTTCTGATACCAGAAGTCTCCATTTCATTACACTAATTTCACATACAACACAATCCTCCCAGCTCCATCTCACACCTGCTCTCCTCCCTTTATCTGACTGAACCTCCACACCGTATCTCGGAGCAGGAACGCCTCCTTGCTCAGGCCCATCCTTTCAACCTCAGCTGCAGTTAGTCTGCTTCCCTCAGTCTCACCACTGTCACCAGTCGACAGGAGGGCATACACTACACCACAATGACAAGTAGCTCTGCCAACATCCCCATTACAAACTGTCTCTCAAAAAGTTACAAAAAAACCTTCCATTAAAATAAATAAATAAAAAAAAAATCACTTCAACCTGCTACATGGCACACCAAGTTATGAACATGCTGGGGAAAAACACCCAGCACTGAAATGATAGGATTCATGCAAATATTCAGAGCTGAATTTTATGGTTTTATGTCTAGGTCACACAGCCTAGAAGAGTTTCATTTTTCCCAACATAATTTTGCAGTGTATTCATCCATAAAGTAAACTAGGCATTTTTGGTGTTCGCATGGAGGGTGGAGTGAGGCACACACAAAGCTTTGATAAAAGTGTGAAAATATCCTCTGAATATGCATTTGGTTTTACAAAACTGCAGTCCTTAAGTATATGATCAAAACAATTTACTCTATTTCCACAAAGTGGCATATACTTTGAAGGTGTAGGTCTTCCTAACAAACAGGACTATTTAACAACTTTTCCCAAAGTTGTCTTCCTCTCATCCTCACTTCCTTCTGCTCACCCATTAAACAGATATGCCCAGACTTTTTGGAATACAACCACCATGGGCTCAATAGTTGAAAATATGCTGTGAAAGAATATACCACAGCATCTTCGCAATTTCTGTCCCTGAAATACTTAAATGCCTTGCGAACAACATTTGTGACCTCTCTCTTAGAAATGGGATGGTGGAAAGATGATGGCTTTCAGTTCCATTCACAGTATGGAACAGAAAAAATCCTATCACCAGGATCCTATTTCTCTAAAAATATTGCAGCGCCATGAACAACCTCTGTGATATTAATGCTTTTGGAATAATGCTGCAGTCATTTTGAGTAAGGACACTGCAGCATCCTTACCTTCCATGAAGACTTCTAATCGATGCCAGGAGGGGGAACTGAACTAGAGACATCTGCGTGAGGCAGAGTAGTTGTACTGACTTTATGTGGGCTCCATTTCTTTTCATTTTTAAAGGTTTTCATTTTGCTGTAGAAGCAAAATGAAAACAGTAATATCTTTGAATATTCAACAATACCAATATTTAAATGGAATAATGATATAAAGCTTACTACACTCTATTTTGATCTCCTGATGACATAGCCACAAAAATACATTGGTTTCCATTTCTGAAGTTAAAGCATACAGAGCAAGCATACTCCTGTATTTAAACGTCACATGTTTAGAATCGCTGATAGTTTACCTATCCTTTTTTCATCGAAATGAACAGAGGATGCTACTACTTTGCTACTCCTGCTGTTTCTTACTGCTCTGACTGTTCACCTACGTAGCAATGTCTGACTAAACCCACAATCCAGCTTTGAAAAATTAAGTGTAAGAAAGTGCTGAAAACATTTTGCGTATGTTCTTAGGTCACAATGGAGCACTTTTCCTTTCCTGACTAAAAAAATAACTCAGAACAAACCGCCCTTATGGGATTATTGGTATATGTAAATTAGTGGTTTTGGCATAGTGATATTGAAAATTAAACTGGTTTTTGACCCGACACTAACTGTGCAACAGTTCCTAATTTAGAAAGACAGCAAAGGAATTTCAGAATTTCACTTTGTGTAGTATGACAACTAAGAACCTTGTACTGCATCTCAATGTTAACATATTAAACTATATCATCGTAACAAACCTTAAACTTCCAGATGAATAGACACATTTGTTTGGAGGACAAATGCTACTATTAATAACAGGACTAGAGACCCATAACTATATAATGCAGGTATTCCTAGATGGTGTAACTGACAGCTGACTTTACCAGTCACTGAAACAAGAAAACATCACGTAAACCAATCAGCTTATTTTTGATTCTTACAAGGAAAAGATGGACCAACAACAGTATATAATGACCACAGTAGATCACAAATGAAACATGAGTGAACGATGTTGTTACAAATGCTGTAAACACCATACTGGTATAAATGAACAGTCTGCAAAACATGTTAATTAATCCTTTTGCTGTAGTCCACTCTAGTATATCTGACCTATTGAAGGTCTATAAAAAAAACCCAAAAAACCAAAAAAATCATGCAGAGAAGTGGAAAACTCTCCCTGTTCCTCCAAAAATTCATGTTAGTAGTTGAAAGAGACTTAGAAGATAGCATACAGGTTTTAAATACGTAAAACTCTCTAAGAGAATACTCTGTTACCCATTATGCGCAGAGTAAGCTTCAGAAAGCAAAATTCATCTTTGCTATAAAGAAGAGCTCTCTATAGTAAGTACAGTGAAGAACCAGAAGAAACTGGTTGCAAAACTTGACAAGTTGTAGAATCTGCATCACCAGAGGATTTTTAAATTTAGCTTGTCTTTAAAAAATAGGCTATGGTATTGATCCTCTTGCAGAAAAAGGGAGCAGCTTGGATGTCTTTTTGAACTCCCACTGATTTCAGAATTATTATTTTAGATTCCATTTCAATAAATAGTATGGACCTTCAATATAAATAGCTGAACAAACAAAACCTGTTCTGCAATTAAGGTTCCGTATTTTGAAGAGACAAGTACAGAAAATGCAAGTGAACTAGTAGTGAAATCTCAAGGTTCTGAATGAGAGAAGACATTAATTCTTCCAATCTATGGTGGAAAACATTTATATCTTGAATCTCCAGTCATCAAAAATTCTTTCTTTTTATAGAAGAACACTCCAAGATGAATAACACCCAAAGCTGCTATTAAAAATAAACAGAATGTACAAGGAAGAACAACTGTTTTTTAAAAATTCATGGAAAAAAGGCAATAAAATGTAGAATCAACAAACATCCATGCAATTCAGGCTTTGAAAAACATCATCCCAAAACAAAGCAAATTCCTCCCCAAACCAAAATCAAAATAAGTTTAGTCACATAAAAAGTAAAGAAGATACTGAAAACAGCAAATATGTACAAAACCTATATCAAAATTTTGCCACCATTTTTGATAAAAGCAATGATGCTGATCACAAGTCAAGTACAGAATCACTTGTGAATGATGGCATGGAAACAAAATTCTTTGGCTTCCAAAGGAAAATAAACACAGGTGACTCAAGAAAGCATCAGTAGAGGTACTTCCAGCAAACGTACAGATCCAGTGAACATGACACTGGATGCATACCATCTAAAATACCATGTAATTTCTAGTTTCTCATACTCAAAGATTAATTCAACCTAGAAAACACTGCACACAAAGGTGCTAAACGGAAAGATCATGCAGCAGAGACCAATTCTTCCTAAAGAAAGCTGAGTGTCTCTGCCTTGGTTGAAAACAAAATAGAGAAGTTACCACTGTTTCCAAAAGCATAGTAGAGAACATCAGGGAAAGGAAATAAACATACAGTGAATGGACATAAATCAGACACAAACAAGTTAAAATGGGAAAATTATAGTGAATTTTCAGTCATCACAGATCAAGGGTCTGAAATGCATCTCGAACAGTGGCGAAAGGGAAAGAAATGAAGTGCCATAAACTTGCAATCCTTAATGATGTGGTGGTCTGCAGTAGCAGGGG
>VFFE01008521.1:476333-486333 GCA_008921705.1 Burhinus oedicnemus | reverse complement strand
TCCCATCATAAAGACAGTGCCTGAGCAGAAGTTAAGATGCACTATTTCTCACCAGCCTTTCTATTATGGAAGAAAGGTTGGTGGCAGCTGCATTTAGCCTCCCTCAGTGTTGGCTGTTTTAGATTACATCCCAAGCAACTTCAGTTGAGATGCCTCATTCTCCTCCATCCTGTTAACAGGGTGGCTGAGTGGCTAACACACCAACCTTTAAAAGCCATTCAGTAGCTAAGGGCAGCAGCATGGTGCCCTAGAGAACCCAGGTAAGAAAGGTCTGAGGAAAGGAAAAAGGAAAAAATAAACAGAAGGAAGAGTTGACAGAAATTCACAACAGCAACGTAGCAGAAGACTGAACTAATGATTCTAGTTCTGATGTTTTAATTATCTAGATAGTGCTATTCTACTGAACACCTTATAAGCAGCATGTAAAACCTCTGTATCTTGAAAGTGTACATTTGAACAGGCCAGAAAACTAAATGCCCCTACTTAGATTAATTTTCTTTTAACCGTTGTGAATTCCTGTATTAACCAAAGTGAGATGTGATGGTCAATGCTTTTTAGATTACTCATATTCCTCTACAGTAGACTGAAGTCTTCTATTTACTCTTTGACATCTCCCAAATTCCTGTACTTCTCTATAGTCCCACCATACTCATGGCTCTTTAAATCTTTTCTGTGTTCTCATTTTTTTCCTGCCTTTTCGCAGCCTTCTTCTCTCTCCATTTCTTCATTATGTTTCTTCATGTTGTTATTTTGTATTCTTTGTCATTTACTGTTTTCTGTTGGTTTTATGGATGATGAAGGCAACAAGAAATTAAAAACTCCCCCTTCTAGTTTGCTAACCCTATTAAACTGCTTTGCAAAGGAGATAATTTCCCCAGGCTACAGAAGTTATTTGTATTACTTCAATTAATTATAATACAAAACAGTGGCACCACTTCATTAATCAGCTGCTTGAGAGAGTTACTTTTGTGAAAAGCCTTTTTGGTAATTTGATTAGAAAGAACAGTGGCTCTTACTACTGTGATATGATTCAGTATGTCCATCAAACAAATCCTTTAGAACTAGTTCTTAATACTTTAAAACCAGGGAAGAACAAAAAGGAAATAGAAAACAAGTCTCTTGGCAGAAAAATGTGTCCCGGAGACTCTTTCAAGGCTTAGATGTAACCGAGCAAAGCGTACAGGAAATACTTCAGTGCTTTGAGAGGCATTTCCTCCCCTCCCCCCCTTAGAAAGATGCAGTAATTAAAACCTAATTATTATCTTCATTTTAAACAAAACCTAAAGTGAATACCAATTAATAACAACATACTAATGAGCATCTGCTGTGATGAAATTGAATATGAATGTGCTGCAAATTTCGGGTAATTTATTTTTTCGGGGAAGTGCCACTGGTCTCAATCTACTGCTGGAAGATTGTATAGACTGTACACATTTTCCATCATGTCTCTTATGTGCAGCAATTTCTATTTTCAAAAAGAGGGCATAGCTCAGCTTTGTGGATGTTTATATATCCAAACGCTATCCACGCTACAATGATTTCAAGGCAATAAACTGAAGTGTAAGACCGTGTTTTACACACCTCACATACTCTTTTGTAAAGCCAGGGCAGCTGCATCGCACCAGGTTCACACAGCCCCTACTCACCATCTGATTCTGAAGGCAGACACTCCTGCACAAAAAGAGCTCACAAAGTGTGAATTAATGTTACACTGAATACTCATAATGTGTGTACCCCTCGCCTCATGCCAATGCTGATGTATACTGAAGTCTGGTCTTCTTGTGCATCACAAAACCTACTTAAAACACAGCGCTGGTCTGTGTCAAATAGGCTGAAACAAACTGTGCGCCTAAAATAACTACTTCAGATAAAACCAAAAAACTGACATCAAAGTACATCTAAATTTCAGCCTTTATGCTTTAGCATACAATCAGTTTTTGAAAACTTACACCCAATTCCATTAAAACCATGAAATGGTTGGTCACCATCTTTCCTGACAGCAGCATTGGTTATAAACTAAATGGGGAGGTGTGGGCATGTGCGTGGTTTCCTTCTTAATCCTCCACTGTCCATCCCCCTCAATCAATATTGGGGTTTTTTTAGTGACTACAACTCACAGAGTCCATTAAAGAAGTAAAAAGAAACTGAAACGGATGCTGCAGGATTTGCGTAAGATGAAATTTTCCCTAGTACTTATGTTAACATGGACTGTATGATGAAAGCAGAGGTTCTTCCATATACATGCAGGGGTCAATGGAAAAAAAAAAACCCAAAAAACACACAGCAGAAGACCGGGTATTCTTGTACATTATGAGTTGGGGGGGTTTTTTGTCCCATTAAGTAACTAAAATTACAAGAACTTTAAGCCGGTTTAAGTCCTGTTTGGCAATTAGTGAGAATATTACAGAGGATCTAATTATAAAAAGCAACTCTGGACTGCAATGCCAGGAAAAGAAAAGTGGGTGAGAAACTGGGTAACAACACATGATGACACCTGCTGACAAGGGACACTGGACTGAATGAAGGGGTTTACTGAATACCTCCAGGGTGGATCCTGAAAATACTATTACTAAACATTTCCATTAAGAAACCCTGGAGAAAAAGTCGCTGGCTATTAACAAGATTTAGGAGGCATGAACGTGGCAAAAAAAGAAAGGAAGGAAATTCAATAAGCAAAATATTTCTGGCCATAACAAAGAAGCTGAATGAATTCTCTAAAACTGGGGAGAGTTCCAAGCTGGAACGGTTCTGCTTTGAGGATTCATAAGATGACGCCTCAAGGCATATGGCACAGACACAAGATGAAAAGCAAGTGCCAGCAGACCAGGCAGTACTTACCCACACAGCTCTGGAGGAATGGAAGGATGAAGCTGTTGGACCTTTACTTAAAACTGGCAATGTAAGCAAAGACATGAAATAAACCCTGTTCCTCTTCCTTGGAGATATGTTGTTTTTTTAAACATGATGACTGAGTGTCATCTGTGCTTAAAAACCAGTTTCTCATTTTAATGATATGTGTGCAACCCTCTCCCTTATCCGTGGTCTTGTGTGCGCTCTACTGCTCATCTGAGCATGTGGTAAACCAAATTCAACTCACTAATCCAGCAAACATTATCCCCATCTTTTCTAATCTGGCAGAAAACTAACCCCCAAAATATAACTGCCTCCCTGTGTGGTCAACAGCTGGCACAAGGCAAAACAGCAAACTGCATGGTAGCTAATGTGAATAAGCCAAACTACTAGCAAGGAAGACAGTATGTTCCGCTGCTTTTAGTTTTGGGTTCAAGCTCTGCCTTGCACCCAGTACTCAAACTCATCTGACCAGCGCAGTAAGACCTGGCAGTGAGAACACAAGTCTTAACTAAGAATCACTCTTTTTTGGGGTGGAGGAATCGCTTGCCTCACATACCCTCAGTATACACGTCATTGTGAAGTGTTCTTTACTCTGAAATTCTCAGCATCAAGATGTTTATGACTAGTTTTTGATATGACTAATATTTAATACAAGAGATATGCACATAAAACATGTGACAGAGTCTTGAACAAGACCAGACATTATCTACTCTGAGGCATCTTTTTTCTAAGAACATTGTAACAGCAATCAATGATGAATTGTACAGCAATTAGCTCTAAAGGTGTTATATATATGTGTGTGCATGTGTGTACGTATATGGGTCTATGCAATGCACGCATGCATGTCTGCACATATATACGAACACAAAGATTTTAATAAAAATACAACAGCAAACAATAAATATAGATGAGAAGTTTTAAAATAAAAATATTAATATGTAATATAAATATTGTTCCAGATTCTAAGAAAAGTCCAGAAACGGCCCTTGAAACGAATAATGAAATGAATAAATAGCTGGTTTTCATACAGAAAGTTTATTAAATTGATAAATAGGATCACATGAGGTGATTAACTCCCATATGAGGAAATGTCATCAAGGTGGTTCCTTCGGTCAGTTCCTTCCTGCTGATGACAGACAGACATCACTCTGGCACCAGACCCAGCAGCACATACAGGCAAAACTACAAAATTGTATCAGCCCAAATGCATTGAACACTACTCCAGCGAAGCACCAGCATGAACCCAAAATCAATTGTATTTTAACAGCCTCCGGTCAAGAATATTCATGCACTTCAAATAAATTGCTGCTTGAAAGAAGCAGCATATAGATATGCTCCTGAAACATATCCTCTCTTTGGTGTACAAGACAAATTAATAAAAACAAAATAAATCATTGTTTACGTTTTTAAGAAAAAACCCAAGCACTTTCAAAGTCACCCACTCATTTCTGGATTTCTGGAGTTATCTCACCCTTGACAATCTGGGGTAAGAAGTAGTTAACAGAAAAAGCTTGGTGAAACAACATTAAAATTGAAAACCACCTCTGTAAAGCAAAGCTGCCATTCTGCTGTGGAGATAAAGTACCAAGGCCAAGCATTCCCCATCTATCTTAAGTGCTACAGAACAAGCTAGTAGAGCTCCAGAGTGCTCTCTGTTTCATTCTAGAGAACTGATGGATCTACTCATTGAATGAAGACCACTCATAGCAGTTAACTATAGGTCATCTGCTTATTTGAAATGGAAAAAATAAGCACATGCATAGAAACTCTCATCACTGAACAGAATTCTTTTACATTTCAAATAATTTCATGTACTTCCATAAAAAAGATTCTAAAATCATGATGTTCTTTCTAACAAACAAGAACTGAACTGTAAATATCCAGGAAACTTACCTTACAAAAAGATATGTTACTACAACCGAAAGAATCAAACAACTAGGACTCTGTGCAGCTGAAATCTGCATACAAAACATCTACCCTTACTCAATGGAGAACTGCTCCTCATGGAGAATGCAAGTCATACCCTGTTTCTCAGGACCCGCATTTCTCACAGCTGGAAAGCAGATAAAGCAAGTGAGGCCCAATCAAGACGACTATGAAACCGCCTTACTAGGAGTACTTCTGCCTGCAGGGAAAGAATCTGCATAACGTACCTCCCAGACCAGAACCACAAATTGACCACGTATCAGCTGTAGTCTCATTTCATGGCAAAGAGAGAGAGGCTGTTACTAGAGGCCTCTGCAGACTAGGTATAAGGCTGCTTTTTTACCATTTCATGCAATCTGATGACAATTTGTGCAATCTGTGTAAGCAACTCAGCTTATACTTATTTATCTAAATTACAATTTTGTTGAGAAATGGGTAATGCTGCATTTCTTTTCTGCAAAAGAATTTACTAATATTTGTGAAAACCTTTTTTTAACGGAATCTTGATTATCATTCAACAAGCACAAGTACAGCATTTAAAAACTGGTTTTTTAGTAAATAAACAATACTATAAATAGGCTAGATAGACAAGCAAATAAGCTAATCTAAATATGTTTTAGATATAAAAGCACGCATGTGAGAACAAAAAAAAAAGTATCATTTACAGAGAAGGAACTAAACATACTGCTTTGGATTACCATGTTCCTGTTTCTCAAGACTTCAGGACTCATTCCCTCACTTCTAGGTTTTAACAAGAGAGTAAAAAGTTTGAAAAAGCTAGGTTTCCATCTTCAACTCCTAGTTTCTCAATTTTTAATGAACTATTCTCTGAGGTCAAGTAGTTAAACAATCTGAAGCAAGGCATGTATCTGCTGCAGAGGACACTGTTTTGCCTAAAGCAAATTTGGCATTTCAGTAAATTCTAAAGGGCTTGGAGCAAGTGTTTCTTCTTGTTGATCTTAATTTTTCTTATAAGTTAAGACAATAAGGAAACTAGGCTGAGACATGAAAATGCTTCATCATGCACGCTGAAGCATTTTACTATTACAAGATCGAGTTAGAGATTGACTGAAGTCCCCATCTCTATGGAATCAATCTCCTAAAACTTCTCAGACTATGCAAGATTACTGCTTCAGCTGGAAAAGCAAACAGACTTTCAATACAGTTTATTTAATTTGCTTCACTTACTCTGGAGCCAGGATGAACAGAAGTGACTCCTCTGTTAAATAAGATCTTTCTTCCTCTGTTTTGGTCAGACAAACTGTCCCCAAAACAGGTTATAGTTGCACCTATCTATCTGCAGCAGTGTATATGATCAGCTTTATCAGTGCAAGTCTTGATCTCACATCTCTGAAGCAGCTCGCTCAGACTGTAATAGAATGGCTCTCTATTAAATGCTAAAGAAAAGTCATGTTTTGCAGACGACAAAGCAAAGGAGAGCATCTTTTCTTGTGGGTGGCACTGAAACGTTCAGATCAGTTGTGTACAAAGGCACATCTCAATGACTCATAAGGCAACTTTATCTACTACCCTAGGGTTGAAATCAATGGCAGCACTTTAGGTACCAGACACAACTGCAGTAGCTTTTTATGCTGCCATCTGCTCTTTCCACAAATAGTCAATGCTATGCAGGATTTATCCCCATATGCTTTCCTTTCTGGGCAAAACATAGGTTATTTTCAATATCTTTCTGCATAACTCAATATGGATTCTTCAGCACTGAAAGTGGCATTGGTATCAGTGCATACACTAATTTTGATGCATTTTATTTTTTAATGCCACCATCTCTGCCATTGTCTACCAGTCTAACAGTATTCTAGGTGACACATTTCACCAGATGATGCACGTTTAAAACTGACTGTTATTGATGTCAATTTTGTAGACTGCTTTGAAAAAACCCAGAGATTCTGTCCTGCATCCTTCAATTAGCAAGTCTAAACAGGAAGAGAGAAAGACACCAACCCTGAGATTATCTACAAAGAAAAGGAATTAGTCCACCTAAGAACAGGCAAAGATCTAAAAACTTTAGGTTTTGATTTTGTCAGCCACTCTGTTGAGTGAGGTCGACAGCGTGTATCTATGTTCCAGTAGAAAAGGTGCAGATCAAACACTTCCCCCCACCACAGACCAGTCAATCTTCACTCAAGAGGTGCTGAATAAAGTTCAGAAAAAGTATACAACAGTCTGGAGGGTTACTCTGAAGATTCTCAAAAACTTCAAAAATTGTTCGAACAAGGTATGTCTGACCTACTGAAGCAACTTAGTAGCACATGAAAAAGTAAACACACCAATTAAAAAATGAGCCACTAATAACACGATGTGAATGATCTAAATCACCTATTCATTTTCATGGGGCACCCCAAAACATGCAACTAAACTGCAATGAATTTAATAGCTGTGACAGAGACAGCTCTGTAGCTCATTAATAACTGTAATCTATATAATGCTTTTATGGTCATAGTTTATTGTTTCTAGTATGGATACAAGGGACTACGTGTTATCCTCCACCCGTGCTTCCCATGTAACACAGTTTAAAAAAAAGAAAGTAAAACCAGAAATGTCCATCACCATGATTTACTGTAACTAGACCCTCATAATATGAGCAGTAGAACTTTCTATATGTGGTTCATTAGTGTTAATGATTCTGTGTGTAATAGTCACAGCTCTGGAAATGATCAACTGGAGCCTTGACACGGGGTCGGAATGGAGCACAAGAGTGAAGCTGAAGTTTCCCTGCTTATTATCTGAATGGTGTCTCCTTGTATCTCACAAGTGCAAGGAGTCCAAGCTGATTGTTACTGAGTTATTGTGACACAAATGAAACTATCAGGTTATTATTGAAATTCTTCCTTGCACTGTCAGTTGTCCTAACCACAGATATTTAGATGAAGACCCAAGAAATAAATTTTGAACAAAACGTATGAAGAACGGATACAACCAAGCAAGGCATCCCCACTAAATGGAAAATATTTGTCTGCAAACTGTTAAAAAAACCCCAACCCTGTATTTTTAAGAATACAGACTGCCTTAAACAATCATCTTCAATGGATTAAATCTTAATGAGACTGAAAGAGACTGGTGACAAGCAATAACTGATTTCTCTAATGGGAAACCCTCTCAAAGTGATTATTTTTACATGTAGCTAAAAGAAATATTGGTTAAAATAAAATTAATAGGTTTCTTGCTGCTGGACAAAAGCAAAAGGTCTTGAACCATGGTAGCAACCTATGCAATAATTAGCTACGACTGAAAGACCTCCAATTACAAAGTAAGCAAAATGGTGACTGGGGTACTTTTCATCGTAGAGAGTATGCTCTGTCAAGTTATGGCTTTGACAGAGATGAAAGAAACCCTGGACACCAAGAACTCTGCTGAACCCAGGTAAAAACGTGAAATGGCACACATTCACAAAAGTGACAAAAAGTGATTTTTCCATAGTTCCATTCTCTAACAGAAAAGGAACTGTTGGTATTCAAGCGTTAGACAAGGACAGAGAAGACCTGTTTTTCCACCTCCATTTCTGCAGAGCTGCATACCATTGTGTGAATCTCAAGGCCTTCTGGTAACTTCAGCTCTCCTTCTGTAAAGTTAAGGCATCTTGCAAACAGTGCTGGGTATTAATAAAAAATTACTAAAGCAGTGAGGCACTAGATGCTCTAGTATCATCTATTAAAAAATAATTAAAAAAAAAAAAAAAAAAGAAAAAAAAACCCAGAGAAATGTTCTAAAGATTAATCCTTCCCTCAAGGGCTAGAATTAAGTTTGCCTTTTTTTGCCTTGTACATACACATCTATCTGGGCAGAACTATCTGGTTGTATTAGGAGTTTTGATTGTTCACATTCAGCAAGCGAAAAAATTGTAAATTTAAGCTTTCAAACTTTACAACAAACTCTTAAAAATAATACAGACACACAAACGGCATGCTGCTCCTTTGCCCTAGCACCAAAACAATAAAGCAGGTCAGGTATTTCTTTAAAAATTAAATGTTATTTTACCAAATACAAACTATATTACTTTACAAAATACAACGGAAAAGACAGAAAGTAATTTGTGAGGTTCCAAACTGGCAAAGCAAGAGATTTTGTGATAACAGGTCTTCCAGACAAAAGTCTGTAGGGGTGCATACATGTCAAATTCAATACAGCCAAATACGGCCCGTTGGGAAAGTTTAGTATTTCCCTCACTCTCATGGCTTTTACAAAAGACACATTTTTCTTCCTTGTCTTTTCATTACAACTTTTCATCTTTTATTCACCAAATTTATATATCCCACTCAATTTTACCTTCACTGTGTAAGTCTGCAATAGAAATTGTCTGTTGAAAGGATGTCATCTTTAATATATTATTTCTTCACAAGGCTTCAAGATTATATTATCTATGTTAGGTCATCAGTAACTTTTTGTAAGGTGAGGCACTGGATGTATTCAGCCAAGAACTGTCAATTCTCTTAAGGTTTACCCAAATACAAGGGAACACTCTAAGTTCAAAAAAAAATTATTTTTTTTTTTACAAGAAGATGGGGGAGGTGTGGATTTAAAAAAAAAAAACCACAAACTTGTGCAGCCAACAATTAATAACTTTGTACATATAGTACAGCTAACCAGAGGAGCTGCCTCAAGCAGAAAATTCATTTTTATCATAGCTAGCTCATTGTTTGGAGCTTCTATATATTTCTGTAATTGGGATGAGCAATGAGGCTGAAAGAGGAACGAGGCTGAAAGCTGACTGGAAGACATAAATTAGGTTAGATAACAACAACCTTGTGTGGCAGCAGGAAAGCAGCCAAACCTCATACTATTTATTATCCATGCCAATAGACTGTTTTGTTAGGTGAGGATTTCTGAGTGGTTTTCAGCAAGGGGAAGAGCACGCTAGCCTTCCCATCCTTATCATGAAGTACTCTATATTATGCGCTAGCTGGAACCTCTGAGCTGTCTTAACAAGATCACCCATGCAAAAATCTAGCCAGCAGGATTACAGCACTGATGAACAATAAAATAAATCTGAGAAAATGGCAATATTTTTTTATCTATGTGGAAGTCCTGAAAAGTATTCTTTACCATCTCTGCTACATGGGTATTAAGAAGCATGACATTCAACATATCATCTGGATCGTGAAAACAGTAACCAAATGCAAATAAGCCTCTTTAAGCAAGAAGTGTAACTACTTCTGTCAATCCATCCAGCTCATGAACAACAGACTTTCATGTTCTACATAAG
>VFFE01008521.1:453833-471333 GCA_008921705.1 Burhinus oedicnemus | reverse complement strand
ATAATCTCCTTAACAGATATCATCCACCTCTCTAATAGCTATAATAGAAATTGGATCAAAACCTGAATTTCTTCATAAATTTTTGTTGATAACTAACATGTCCGGACACTTCTAATACCCATATAACCTTGGTCTCTTTTTCCACTGGTGTTGGCCTTAAATTTCTTACAGCAATATACTTTAGATTAACAGCCTTGGTGAAAGGTTTGTTCTCCAATGGATTGCTTTTCTTCCTTTTTAATTTTATGTGAGATCACCTGGTTCCTGTGTTAGAAGACTGGGAACTTCCACTCATTTTTACCCACTTTTTAATGCTGTTATCTGCTCTTCTTATATTCTTCAACATTAACTTACCAATAATGCAAAAAATGGCTATCTTTTGATCAGTCTTTCTCTGAAAATGCTGTTTCAGTCCCTTGATTTTTACTGACACCTACCCTTTGTGACTTTTTACAGCTGCAGTACTGAGTAAGAAGGACCAAATAATTCTCATGTGGTAAATAAAACAATGTTGTTCACAGCGTTCACTTAACAGCCCCACCTTAACCCCTTGACTTTTCTAAGTTTTATGGAAGTAAGGATAATTTAAAGGATAATTTAAAGACTTACTACAACCTGAAACAAACCCCAATCAAAGACCCCCTATTTTCTGTAAATTCTGGAAAATATCAAGACTTCTTAACGTTAAACTCATTTTTTTCTCTTTTTCCTAACAAAGTAATTGAGGTCCTTTGCCAGAATTTTACAACACGAAACAGAATCAGCTCCCTTTAATCTCAGAATCCAAGAGAACCAGCTAGAGTGGAGCAGGCAGTCTTAAATTCTGGAAGACTAGACCATCTAGCTCAATGTGAGGTTTAAAATGTCTACATTTTTCAGGCATAAAGCCAAATCCAAATGTGCAGAACCCAGAACTTCTCATCTCCTTAAAATACTTACTGCCTTAGAGTACCCCCAGAAGATGGCATGAAAGCCCACCTCCAGCTCCTTAGCAACAAATTCAGTCAGGTGAGAACCAGTCAGCAGAAAAGCAGGCAGTTGTTTTTGTTTCGGAAGGTTGGTTTTGTTTGTTTATTTTAATTTACCTGTATTCTGGCAGAAACATTCCAGCAAATTCTGGTTTGCTGACCAAATGCTTGTCAGCTGGAAAATTTCCAAACACAGCAGCTGCATGGCATGCTCTCTTCACAGCAATGAGAATGCAGCTTAAATGCAGAGTAGGAAAAGCAAAAAGTCCCCCTTAAACTAATAAAATAATTAAAAATTCCTGCTTAATCCTGCTACCTTTGCAAGGCAGAGTTGAGAGAGAGGCGAGCTTCATGAGAATCCTGCTCCACTGCTGTCAAAGCTTTGTCCTAAATCACTCACCTCTGGTCTCAGAACAGCCTTCCTGCAGGCTTGGCACATAGGGCCACTCCGGGAAAAACTCAGAGGAAGTCGACGGGTTCGATTCTGGCAAGTTGGCTCCTCACATATTAACCAACCCTGCAGAAAGGGAGAACACAGAAGAAAATATATTTTTACCATAAATTCAAGTTATAGCTTCTTTTCACCTCACCTAAACAATGAATAATACTCAAGGAAGAAAAAAAATCCCAACTTAAACTCCTCTGTGAAGCTGATGCTATAATAGGTATAGAGAGGTGAAGGTCCTTGTTTAAGGTAACACAATCAATGGTGGAGAACAAAGTTCAAATTGTCTTGCTTCAAAAAATCCCACATTCTGCACACTGCAGTCATCTATTCCTTGAGTATACCGAAACCTCTGTTCTTCTCCAGTTCAGGCAACATTAACATATAACAGAATTATTTTATACAACTTTGAAGACCAGACAGCAAGACACCCAAGAGACCTGTAACAAATTAAATTTTAAAGTGCCATTTCCTTGCCTGCACTTTAGAGGGGAAAAACAGTTTTAACTTTTAGGTTTTCTGATGACAGTCAGAAGCTTTCTTTTCTTTTTTTTTTTTTTTTTTTTTAAAATAATTTTTTAATAGAAAGCTATTGAGTTTTCAATGTAAACTGACTCATTTAGGAAAAACTAACAATTTGCTGAGATAAAATGAAATAAACATCTGAACCAGCTTGCTCTATGACAGCTCAGGGAGTCAACGCAAAAGGCTTCTCTTAAGAGTACAGAAGAAAGAATGCTTCTGGGATTGGTAAGGATGTACCTTTTGTTCCAGGTCCAACCATAGATTAAACCAATGCCACACCTCATCTCTAAAACCCACCAATAGCAGATACCTAAGGAACAGCATAAGAGAAAGCACTCAGTAGAAGTTTTCCAGAAGATTTTCCCATCTTTTGGAAATGGTTCAAGGACCTCCTGAATCACTGTCTCTATATTTAGTGGTGATAGACGCATTACTACCCCCAGCTCAATGAACTTCAAGTGCTTTTAGAACCAATGTAAACTTTTAGCATCTACAATATCCTGCAGAACAACTATATACTATATGAAAAAATATCTTATTTTTCTTGAAAACATACACACACACGAAAAGATTTTTTTTAATGCCTTCTAGTTCTTGTATCAGGAGAGACTAGGAATGATCATTCTGCATTCTCTGCATTCACCTTTTCCATGCCACCCATGATTTTATAGACCTCCATCACATCATCTGCAATCAAAATTTTTTCCAAACCACAGTCCTAATTTACTTTGTTCCTTGTATGAAAACTACACCACATCTTTGTTGCCCTTCTCTGAATCTCTTCCAGGTCCTTTTTGAAATGAGGGGGAGGGGGGAAATGGGACAAATGGGGAAGTAGGTGAAACCAATATTGCACACTGTATTCAGGATGCTAGACGAACATTAATTTATACAGAAACAAGATGGTATTTACCATCTTGTTCTCTGCTCCTTTCTTTCCTCAAGTTCTGTTTGCCTGGAGCACTACAGATCATTTAAGCACTGAGCAGTCATTTCAAGAAAAATATTTTTTATTATCTAAGAATTATAGTTTTATTCTTCACTACTGAGCTAATACACACATTGTATGCAAAATTAAGATTGGGTTTTTAGCACCTGCATCACTTAACATTACTTGGTGGAGGATTTAATCTTCCATCGTTAACTGACAAATCAACTTGGTATCAACAAGGTCTTTCTGCAGCTCTTCTCAAACAGTTCCTACTTTTACACCGCTGAGAAGCTCAGCACTGTCAAACTGCATTTCAGATTATCAGCTGTTGATGTCTCTGCTGGGAATAGTGACTGTTTAGTTTTGATTCTGTTTCCAAAATTTGTTTTTGTTGCTCCTGCAAAGAAGTTTAATCTACCCATACCAGGTTTCCTGGTACTTTGACAGAAATATTATGAACCAGAGGACAACTCAAAAAGTTGCTTGCTTCCCTTCTCACTGGCTCTTTAACAAGCTGTCCCAACATCATGCTCTGGCAATGACTTCTACCTAATTTCCACAGTGGCAACTCAAGTTTCCAATTATTATCATGTTTCCTACCCTTCCAGTTTCCACAACTCCACTCAGAGCACTATTGTCACTATCACCGTCTTGGTTACAAGTCAATAACAAAAGCCTGCAACTATATACCTTTTCTGGCTTTCGATTCTGATTTGCTGGCAAAGCAAATGCCTTAATAAGAGATGACTTATGTTTTCTTTCCTCAACGGCATGGCCAAAACTGCATCTGTATTTTGTACCTCAGTAATCCAGCATCCTGATTCAATACGACTATGTCAGTGGCTTAGTTTAAAGTTAAATACTTGAGTTACTTTATTTCAAATGCTTTGGAACTTGTGTGGAGTAATACATAAACTTTAGTTTTCCATTTTCCAAAACCTTGTTAAAATGGGATTTGACTATGTCTACTCTTAAAAGTTTTGTTCTGATTTTTTATTTTTTTTTAATTTTTGTCAATGTCTTTCCTATCATTTACTGGAGTATGCAGAGCTTTGTTTGCTTCTGCAGCTTGTTCTCTAAAGGATCAGATAACCTCAACACTGTGTTCTTTCATACTTGTCAGCTTTATTCCTTTCTTCAACTTAAAAATATATTCTTCTACAATCCTTTCAAAAGTGCTGGAACTCTGATTCAGTTTTGTTTGTTTGTTTGCTTTTTAAGACAAAACCTCAAATCCTTTCCAAATAACTTCATTTATTCCAGAGACCCCTCCTCTTTCACCATTTCTCCAGCCATGTCATATCCTCAATATTACCCCGTTCAGTGCCAAGTCCCTCAAAACATTTCCTGTTGCTCTTGCAGAGAGGAGTTTTTATGCCCATGTGGGCAGACCAGAAAAACTTTGTGGGGAACTTCACGCCAACAGCAAGGTGTATAGTACTACCTAAAATGTGTGCTCAAGTCTGAAACGCAGAAATGGAAAGAATCCATTAAGATATGCAGTTAGGGTACATTCCACCCAACTTTGGATATCTAAAAGCCTGATAACCAGTCTAAGCTAGTCACCCTATGTTCTGTTTATAGTAAATGGAGGAAGAACAAAGAATCTCCAAAAAGCAATTCACGTAAGTGATTCTGGGAGGAGGCAAACCCTGCTCTAGACTCTCTTAATAAAATAAGGGTACACCTAATGTCAGAGCAAGCATTTTGGAAACAGTATGATCAGTGCATCTGATGACTATGTTTGAGTTTTATTGCTATGTAGATTAAAAATGGAAATAATTACATATTTAATACTGCATGGTGAGAAAATTCAAAGAATTCAGAAATCTTCCATGGATTTAATTTTCATCTCTTGCACAACTGCTGCCCCAGCAGTCCTAGTGCCACTCTCCTTGTCACATACAAATTATTTATGACAAATATTTCACAAGCAACATTAGTAAGATAGACGCTACTTCATCAACAGATGCTTCACCATGGAAGGTCCTAATTTAGGGCCTGACCTAGCATAGACACCTGACCTGTGTCTTCTGGAGTCAGCAGACACAAACGAACCTCAAGTGAAAAAGCTAGTCCTTAGTTTTGGTTTTGCAAATGAACTTAAGATTTATTTCTAAAAGAGGAAGGTGTTAATCTGCTGCCTCACATTTTTTAAATAACAGTTTTAATAGATATGGAATAGCGTTCTACCAAAAAAAGCTACTCAAGGATAGCTTTGAGATCTTCAGGCACTCACTTATGTGAGTATTGAGAATACCATTAGAGCCATTGTGAGGGAAAACACAAAAACATTTCTGGAAAGGATAATGAATTGTCATAAATATTCCATTAAGTTAATTCTTAGAGACAAACACTATGCTCTGTGTCGAAAGTTCTTTATGCCATATTTGCTTATTATGTGGCATCTCTACCTTCCTGTGAAACACCTGGTAGCAGTCAGACACAAACAGGGCCTTCAAATACACAGCCAGGCAGGGGGAGGTGCGGAGGGTGTCTTCACCCATTCCAAAACTCTCCTATTTCAGACTATAATTGTTTCAGCTGTAACTATGAAAAGATTCTGTGTGCAAAAGGAGAACACTTATGACTCAAAACATATTAAAGGTCTACATTTCAACTTTAAATCAATTTATTATACTAGAAAAACAAAGCATGGAAACTGCCAGATAGTAAGGTATTTAGTTAGGGAATGCAAGCGCAACTGAAAAAACAAAGCCAGGAATGGGAGCAGCATCCCAACTTCAGCTGAGCAGAATACTCAAAAATAGACAACCATGAAAATAATGCATGATAAAAGTAACAGTGTGTTTTCTGCCACCTGTTGGGATTTTTAGCTAACAATTAAGAAACAAAGGACTACACCACTTGCAAGGTACTGCTTCTACTGTCTTATAAGGGAATTACCACTGAATAATGACACCTGAAGCGAGTTTCTTTAGGCAACTGTTTCGGTCCAATGCAGTCACTGTTGAAGAAAGCACTGGGAACTTTGCAGGTCACAAAATACAGGTGAAAAACAACTGAAAAACTGCTTAAACTAAAAACAATATCTTAGGATAAAAATAACCATTCAAATTCAACAGCTTACTATTATACTTGTTTTCAACTACTAAGAAATAATGATCAAAACACAACTTCCACTGAACAGTACATACCTCAATATACTATATTTAAAAAATGGAGACCTAAGTTGTTGCCTACAATAAAAAACCAACGTGTTATGTAGATACTAACTAACTAAATGTCCCTTCAATTCATATAGAAAACAGTTAATACCATTTGTATAGACTTCCTACCAGTTATAATTAACATTAAAGAGGTCTTTTCTTCTTTGTCACCTCTCTATTCAGGTCTTATTTGCGTTTGTTGTACTTACTATCTGTTAATCTCTCTTAACAAATGACAACAATAACTGTTGCTATTATGCATGGAAATTAAACATGTATATAACTGTGTGAAGGGAGCTATTTTTGAAAAAAGCAGTATCAGAAACGTGTAGCTCTTTATGTCGCTTGTTTTGCTTTGATAATTAAGCCATAGCCTTGATTTGTTTTAAACAAAAAACTTTTCCATGGACATGCACGTTGCAATCAAATTCAATACGTGCATTATGTTCTGATTCAATTTGTTCAAGTGCATTATTGTTAACCCTTATTTGATCCATGCCTGTCGTCTTCACTGACCAAACAAAACCAATCCTTCATTTCCCAGCAGCTATCACCGAGTCTGTAAATTAATTTGCAATAGATCAAACAAAAACATAATAGGAAACCTTCAGTTCTGTTCTACTTGGTATCTGCAACACTGTGGGAAATGAAATACAAGTTGATAGGAAAAAAAAAAAGGCAACCAGCACTTCCAAACATTCTGTCTACAAATGCTTAGTTCATTTTGAAAATATAAAAAATGTAGGCAAAAAAAACCATGAAGTAAATGCACAAAATAAAAGGAAATCCCTGAAGAGTACTATGTCCACAAACTGTAGCTAATGGGGAGAAATTTGCAAGTCAAAAGTAATTTTCTTTCTTTGTAAGTCTGTTCTTGAGAATTAGCCTCTCACATTCTAGTGATCAACAAGCATTATAAATATTACCCCAAAATACAGAGGCAAGTGGTTTTGGAACAGCCTTTCAAACAGAAGTTGCAGGAGTCAACAACATACATTTATTGAGCTTTATCTTAATAGTTTTTACAAATTACATTTCACAATGTAGCTTGGTTGCCTGCTACAGTAGAGGACTAGATGTGCTTCTCTACAACACTTCAGTTTTTTTATCTGTTTCTGCCTTCAGACAGTCTGGATGCTGAGGGACTACAATGCTTTGAAAGTCCACATGGAAGGAAAAAATACTGTAGTAAAAAGAAGAAAGCTGCAAGCACTGAAAATTATTCAGCAGTCACTATCAGTCACTTTGGAGTTGAATTTAAAATTTAATTAGTGCTTGCTTCTCTACAACCTTGCTCTCCATCGAAGACAATCTTAATGTGGATTTTTGAAAATGGGATCTTGGTGGATGATGTCCAGTCTCCAGGTGGCCGGGATACCTAACCTCAAGCACACTGGATCTAAAATCCATGGCTTCCTCACTGCAGAGCTGAAATTATCACCTTAAATCATCAAGCCCATGAGAAGGGAAGTGTAGGAACACAACCTGGACATGCTTTCCTAGTCAACCAGCATGAGCTTGCTGTTCATGTCACTGATCAGCAAACGAGCTTTTGGCAGGCTGAACATGAGAGACAACACAACAAAAATTTTCTGAGTCAGGCAGAGAGATCTCTCCTTTCAGACTACTCTTACAAAAGCATATTATTTCCACTAATTCCAAGGCCAGAAGCTTCAAACCCCATTTTCCTGACAATGTCCATTATTATGGATAGCACTGCCTTTAAATCCCCTGGAAGGATGAGGTTCCACCAATATTGCATTACTTGGTAAACTATCACATCTATTGATACCCCCATGCAGTGTTAAAAGACAGATGATTTTATGAAATTTTTTATATGAAGTTTCTCATGGCAACAGTAGACTTGACTCAGTGACCTGAAAGTTATCAGTCCACTTGCAGTAACTTGTTCTACACTGCAAGCGTACTGAAGAACTGTTCCATCTGTCTGTGTCTTCTGTAAATATCTCAATGTTTGGGGAAGCAGACAAACATTCCTTAGTAGTTTACAGCATCTCAGGAATTAGAACTTGACCCAAAACCTCTGCACATTCTTTGGCAAGTGTTTTGACTATTAGTAGTAGCTATATCTTTTGAGAATTACATCACAATTTTACACCTGAAACACCAAAGGTGGTATCAATATCAACTTAAAGATGAGCTATTGCTGTCAAGTCAGGAAAGCTTTTCTGCTGTGTACCAGAAACCAAATTACTTTTAAGTACTTTCAACTTCTGATCTGCTTTTTTGCCTGCTCAGGACAAAGAAATACTCTAGTAATAACACTGACTTGATCCAATACATTTGCATCATCTTGCTGAGATCTCAGCAGCAATGAAAGTCTGAGTGACAGTGTGAGAACTAGTGTCATGCACTGGAACTTCAGTAGGCAACACAGGCTTGAGTGACACCTACCTGTCACTGCTACAATCCCAAGAAGACGTCCCCTCAGGTCAGTGATGCTATCATAAATAGTGAAATAACATTTCACACGGGAAACTTTACCCACTTAGCAATGTCAAGTCCAGCATAACTCAGGTTCCTCAGGCAACATCCCAGTTTTTCATGGTGAAATGTACCTGGTAAAAACCTCAGACGACTTATCTTATAAAGACAACAATTCTACTGCTGCTAGACACAAGAAAGGCATAGACTCATTCAATTTTTTAAAGGGTTTCTCAAGATGGAGGACTTGATGAGGCTAGGAGTGGCATAATCAGAAACACACTATTCTCATCTGCAGGAAAAGTAACTCTGTGGTATCTTGGTGCCTGCCTGCTTCATATACTTTCTCTAGCTGCTTCCAGCTAGCTGCTTCATCCTAATTGTCCTTCCAGAGCAAGTACAAATATACATCAGATAGTTGCTTGATCAATCTTATGGAGTAACTTACCAGTGAGACTAGCAAAGTAGACTCAGTGGAGAACACTTTGATCAGGATGGCTCCACACAGGTGATACCTTAAGATATCTGACTTGGTCAAGTCTGTGAGTCTCCTAGACAGCCTGAGCAGAGATGGCCACTCCTTTGGAACTTGTAGCTACTAATACAAACAACCTGGAGACTGAATTATCTGAACTTATAAAAGACTGGATCAACACATGAAAGGAACACCTCATAATGTCTAAAAACCTAGCTCTTGATCGCCCATCCTGTTTGGGCAGGGGAAAGAAAAGACAAGTAAATTCTTCATCAAGGTGAAATTTGGAGATAATCTTGTCAGAAAGAAATTTAAGGGAAACCACAAATAATATCCAGTCACAGAGGAGCATCATATATGGAAAATAAGCCATCAGGCTTCCTTCCTCCCTCATTCCCTAGTAAAATGACCACCATCAGGAATGAAGCCGTTATAAAATCATGCAACCACCAACTTCTCTGAGGAAACAGACTTTTTTTTTTTTGCTCTATACAAGGCTACTACCAGAAGTTAGCTCCGGAAATAGAAGGTAGGCAGCTACATTCTTCCTAACAATGATGATCTCCTTGATAAGGAATGAGCAGCCACACTCTGTTGACAAGAATCATGCAAACCAACCCTAAAAACCAGAGTAATGGAGTTATAAGCAATCAGTGACGCAACTTTTTCAGTATCCTGCAAGGCTTGATGTTCCACAAGCAAACCAGATACCAAGCACTAATAAAAAACGTATCTGTGAGAAGATGAGAAGGATCTCACTTTATCTTTGAAGGAAATCTAGGTGATCTGCAAAGCCTCTTCAATAAGTAGATTCAGACATACTTAGATCTCAAAGTAGTATACGGATAGCCACTGTTACTGATATACTAGTCATTCAAATCTTCTTTTCCACTTTGTCAAAATTTTAACAAAAAATTACTGGAAAAACTCTCTCCACTTCTTTAATGTGTTACTACAAAGAGATCAAATTGTACTAAGTCAGAAGCCCTAACGTTAGGCTCAAGGGATCCCTTACTAGAGAAAAGATATGTCTGAATTTCATCCTAGAATTTCAGAATGTTAAAGAATTTCAAAATGAAGAGTGTGTGCAAGTTCTCTTGAACTGCTAGGCATAACTGAAATTTTTACGTCAAAAATCTCTTAAAACTAAGTTATCTGACATATTTATACTCAAATTTGAGTACATAAAACAAAGATGATCTTTAAGGATGTTTTGTTTCAAGGCTTTATAATGCTGTCCTAACTGTAACATTTAATCATCTCCTAATAATAATTTCCTTTGATATTTCCACAGACTCTTCAAATAAAATGTTTTCTAAGAAGAGCTGGGTCAAGAACCTATTACTGATGTTGGCTGACTAGAGCTTTTGTCTTTTTATTTTAAGTGGGATTGGTACCATGTTATATATGCTGCCAAACTTTTTCTACCTGAAAGATATTGCAGCATATGCTTAGAAAGGTGAAGCACCTTAGGTTTGCATAAATTCCTTTATAAATTTATCCTACAGCTTAAAGTCCTTACCCAGGGAATGCTTATTCCAGGTTCTCTGGTATTTTGTTAGGTGTTGTGTACATTTGGCTTTAAATTCCAAAAAGCAATGCAAATAGTTTTAGTAATTATTATAGTAAAATGACTAAAATTTGTTCCTGAAATTTACACATAAAGCTAACTATAGTGCACTGACAGACCTGATCAGAGATCCAGTGTGGTATACGACTATTCGGATCACAAGTAAAGATAAGGAACTATTTTATCAACTCACTCGTGGCCACTGACTTCATATTTATTTTTCTTTTTCTATACAATAAATATTGTAGCTAGTTCCTCATCCAGAAAAAACAGGTTACACTTCCCAGTATGAGTATTTTTAGAGTCTGATGCTACCTGATCATCCAATTTAGGGAAAAAGTAAACAGGGACCACAGCATTTCACACTCCATTTCATGCTGCCTCACTTCAATGGAAGTTGAAGATACGATTTCAATTTCTTTTTGAAGCACTTCCTCATTTTCAGAGCTTCTTGAGTTTTGGCCTATATAACTGATCTGAATTCAGCTGTGGTATGGAGCAGAAAAAATCTCTTATAAAGAAAGGAAATTCCATTCCTGGATTGTTCATTCTGCTCCTCTTGAATTCTATGTTATCCAGGCTGATTAATGGATAGACGCGACATTTCAGGAAAAATACAAAACTGTCTCTTAAATGAAAGAACAGTAACAAGGAGATATGAATTGCTTTTGAAAGTATACTACTTGAAAGCAATACAGATCCCAGAGATGGCTGGTTATAGATCCAGTATTATTATCACAGGAACCACATTAAAGGATGTTATCAAACTGAAGCGTCTTAGCCAACAACTTCCTAGTGGAAGGCAAATGATCCCTTTACCACCCAATGAGACAGTACTACTGGTAAAAGAGAAGGATACCCTCTCCAAAACAGTATCTACTGAAACCTCCTGTTCTCAAAGGCACTCATATCTGTTGTCTCAGCTCCCCACTGGAAAGCTGCCAACCCAAACTGACTCAAAGGCAAGTGGAGTCAATGGGAATCACACCTTTGAAGGACCAAAGCAACTAGAAAAACTGTAATTGAGGGCAATGTAACTACACTAACTTTCTACCTTAAAGAATGAGAGAGAGGAAATAAATACCACCTGAGTTCCTCAGAAGAACACAAAGTGTCTTTCTATCCTGAAAAAGCTGATGATACTACGACAGAAGCACTGATGTGGGTTCCAGCTGGCCATTATGGAAAGCGAAGCTCGCCTTTCACACCCAACTGCTCTGATCTAAAACCCCCAAAGAAAAGACCCAAATCTACCTCCCTTGGGATATTATTGAAAATAGATATAAACTTGAGAGAATTTAGCCTACACTCTGTCTCATAACCATACCTTTTAGGAGTTCTTTCAGTACTTGCATACCTCAAGGTCCTATCAGTAATGCATCGCTCTTGTGATGCGAAGTCAGCCACAAAACATCATATGCCTATTTCTAGGCTACTGAAAATGAAAGTTTGTAGATTTTGAAGAATGATATTTTGTGATTTGGATATGCCAAAATAATAGAATTTGAACTGCTTTCTAATCCAGAACTGAAAAAAACAATTTGAAAGAAACCACCCGACACTGAAAGAAAACTTCATTAATTTGTAGAAAATATTACTCTCAGAAGTATCTGTCATATCAGTTTGACTGTTAAAAGTCTTGGGGGGGGCGGGGGGGGACAGGACGACAAAAATAAATGCAGGCCATAATGGAAGAAGCAAGAAATGCACCCTACGCCCCCAAAAAAGAACCCAAGTGCTCAAGCTAATGTAAAAATGCTTTAAACAAAATTATCAAACAAGACAGAAGTGAAAGATGTCTTGTAGGTCAATGTAAGAGTTTTATATGTTATTAAAAATTGATTTTTTTTTTAAAAAGTAAGACATCTTTAAAGGTACAGTCACATGTCATTTCATACAAGTTATTTGAAACTTATTGATCTCATTTGTGCAAAGACCAGGCTCTGTCATCAGCCTGCTGAAAGGATAATAGAGCACTCCAAACTCTTATGATAGGTTTGATGCAAACAGTGGCCCTCATTTAAACAGATGTAATAGCACCACAGGTGGACAAATTCCAACCTTAACAATTGTACATTATAAACTAAATTAGCAAGTATGGTCTGCTTTACTTCACATAAAAGCAAATACCTTGGTCATCTTATCTTCAGTAAAATAAGGTTCTGGGCACCTAAATAAGCGCCCCAAACCATTAAAAAGTAGAGCACAAGTGTTCATAAGCTAACATACCGCTCTCATAAAGAGAACCAGCAATTGCCAACAATTTTATTTTCTTTAAGACAATGTGAAAACAGCTAAACTGGATTTCAAACAAGCAACTGGGAGAAGGCACACTTAAAATGACTACATACGGAAAACTACATTGAGAAAAGGATCAGTGAAAGATGTGTTATGTATTTCTGTATGGAGAGCTAAAACCTCTAGAAGGATATTCCAGTCCATTCTGCAAAGTATTCTCCCTATTCATACAACTCAAAGCAAGCCACATTCTCAGGCTACAATAGGTCACAACTAAGTACAGTACCTTGCTTCAGAAAAAATTTTGCTTTGTCTGTCAACTGCCAACAAAGCACGAAGAGCTCATAACAGCCCATCCATGTACTGCTTGTTAAAGAATCTAGCAACATACAACCAGCAAGAACTCAAGATTTCTTAAAATCTGTGCCTCTACTTCAGTTAGAAAACTAAAAACAGTCTACTTCCCCCTCCTTCTTCCACAATTCTGTCCTCTTCCGCCTCCCCTCAAACATTTGTAGTCCTTAATTTTTTTCCTCTATCATGACTTGTCTTGCAGGAAGTTCAATATGAAGTTAGATGTAATATAGAATACACAGAGATTTTACTCATGTACGTGGTGATAACAGTAAGGTTTGTCAACTCAAGTATACATTTCAAGTTGGTAAAGAGACAGATTCTTTATGTGAAACACTTATCTTTGCAATATGGTTATGAACATCTCTAAATACTGAAGGAGTTAAAACAGTTCTGAAAACTTTAAAAATGATAATGCACATACATACATACATACATACATACATAAGTTTAGGGGAGCTCAATGGAGTGAAATGTAATGGCAGAGAAAGCGGTCTCAACAGTCTGGTCACTTTAAACTAGAAAAGTTTAAAGCATCACTAACCAGTGTTTGTTCATTTAAGTTTAATTATTTTCTCCTTGAGAATGGCACTAATGAAACTGAATATCTTTCATGGTTTCGAAGAGCAGTCTGAATGGTCTGTAAACAGGACTAGGGGCAGACAAGAGAACTGGCTGAGCCAGGGGGTTGCTAGGTGATGCAGAATGTAAACCCACAAACTTGTTCAGGTTTACTTTGCTTTCATGCTGCTCTCACACAGGCTCTCCAAAGTTTTAAGAATTAATTCCCAGGTAGCTATTTAAAAACAAAAAGTAGAATAATTAAAAAAGAAGAACCCTTAATCCTCTTCACTTCTTCCCTTGCCCCCCCACAGGAAAAAATAGGAAAGAGGAAAGGAAATTCACAACATTAAAGCACAGGAAATCCATCATAGTATTTTGAATACGACAACAGGAAGAGGACCATTCCCTCTATATATCTGTATGTAATTGTTGAGGACTGGTGCTTATGAAGAACTTTCAATATCTTCAGACTAATTTATACTTTTGTAAATGTAAATAAAAATTATTCCTGGAGCAATACATTGGCCCTTTAAAGTACTTAAACTGAAAATAAAGTCATATTTACTAATGTTTCCACTGCAGATTACAAAAGCAAACTTTTCAGTATAGCCATGTGTTTCTACCCCCATCCTTTTCAGAGCTGTGGTTTTTTGTCTTTTTTTTATTTTATTTTATTTTTTTTTTTTTCTAAAGTATCTGATCAGAGATTGTCCGGTAAGAGCACTTTATTAGATCATCAGTCAGAGGGTTTTACAAGCACCAAGAGCTATGGGCTCAAATGCAGCACATCAGTTTTAATAGCCGAAGGTCTAATAGTAAACTGCAGATACTGCTGAGAACTTTCCATGCACTGAACTCTTGAAAAAGCACCATCTCTCAAGCTTAAATGCAGCTGCCTCTTTCAATGCCGCAAATGGGTAAATTTGACAAAAAAGCCACCATTAAGACTACATGAAAGGCTCAAGACAACATCCTTTCAATGCTTTGTACTTCAGTAATCAGATGTACTTACTCACCCCCTCCCCCAAACCCGATCAAGAACTATTTCTGAATGGTAGGAAATAATTCCACTTTGTACATCTTTTAGTTAATCAAGACTTTCTATTCAGCAATTTGACCTTTTGTTCAAAACAGGATTATCAGTTTTTTCGCCAGTTACCAAGGGCGACTCGCATGGTGAACATAATTGCAATAATTTGCAAAACACCATGGCAACCCACATTACAACTAGGTAAATACTGGTCTTTTGTGCTACATTGTTATTTTCAGAGATGCTGAAGTCAAAGAACGAATGACAAATGAACACAAAATTTATATTTGCTTTGTCTCAAAAGAGAAGAAAATTGATAACAAGAATTGGGGGGAAACCGACTACAGCTGTAATTTCTAACTTGATTAATTAGGATGGTAACAGTCCTTAACAGTATATTCAACAAACAGCCCTGACTTAGTCTCTCCACCCACCTCTCTCTCTTTCTACACTACTACCACTAACCCCCACCCCAGACAAATTTTTTCAGCTAGGAGAACAAACAACTCCATTTGCTCTTTTCTTCAACCTAATGGAATCCTTAATTACAGAATATTGTTCTCCTGCTCTTCATTACACTGAATACTGAAAGTGAGAGAGAGGAGGAGGAAGACAGTGCTGAGCAGACAGGGTAGCTACAGTCATCTTATCTGCCTTTGCTTTTTTTGTCCATAGCGAACCTAAAGATGAGATGGCATTTTTGTAATTTTTTTTTTTTTTTTTAGTATTAGCAGCTGTTGTACAGCAGATAATTAAGTAAACTAGTGCTCAAGTTCTCTCACTGGCAGCATTAGTAAGACATGAAAGCTTAAGTGAAGTCATGATTAAAACCCAAAATCAGAGAGGAAGCAACTGCTTAAAAAGAAAAATTCTCTTAAAATTATCAGATCGGGTGGTTTCTAACAGAATACCTACTGTATTAAAACATCTGCCTATGAATAGTATTATAAACTTAATAAACTAATAATTTTTAACTTATTTTCTTTATAATTGTGAGGAACTTATTGTTACAGTGTACGCTTCTATTAAGACTTCATATTAAAACCAATTATTTCAGAAATATGTTACAAATATAGAGAAATAATTTTGCTTAAGACAAAAAACTGCTGAAAACAGTCTAATATATGTTACTAATTGACTTCACAATAAATTTGCTATATGTTACTGGAGCATGAGTTCTGTGCTGAAACATTTATTATGCCACAGTGAACTGACTGAACGGTTGAGAGGTTAATTTTCATGATACCATTAATAAAAACAGGTTACATCTCTACACAGGCCAAATTCTGTCATCAGATGTATGCATATGGTTCCTACAAAATGCAATGGCACCCTTTAGCAATGGATGTTCACATACAGAGTATATGAAAAATACATTAAGCTGCAAGAAGCATGCAATCAGAAGCCAGTATAATCCTCATTTCAGTTACCTATATGTACAAATCATGTGTCAACTTACAGTTAAAGGACCACATCTATATTTTAATTCTCATTTAAGGATTGGATTGCCATTAGGATAAAACAGGCTTGCAAAGTGAACTGCTGTGTCCCTACAGACTGTGAGCACTGGAGAGTATGCAGTAAAATGAAAGATATGAAAAGAAAGTGCTAAAGGCAACTGAATCCAGCCCCAGGGAGATGAAACACGCTACTGCCTCTGCTACACAGATTCTCCATGCTGCTGGACAAGTCACTTCCAGTTTATTGAATGGACTCACAAGTAATGATCACCTGAGGAATCAGTCTGTTTTCAGTGAAATTTGAAGGTCGACACTGCTAAGTTTGAGTAGACCCAACTGTAACACAAAAGCTGTGCTTCGGGCAGTTACACAAAACTACATACTCTGAAAAATCAGGTCCTGTGCTTCACAAATTTGGCACCTAAGCTTACGGACACGTTTGATGTTCATTCCCCTGTGCCTCATTTCTCAGAGAAATAAAAATAATAATTTGTCCCCTCGCTTTACACAGCTCTTGTAAAGATGTTCTTTAAGAGCCACTTGATCCTACAGTGAAGTGTGCCACAGAAAACTCCATGAGAAAAATAAATAATTCTAGGCAAAGTTTCAGAGAGTGCACTCAGTAAGGTAAAGGGCATTCACTAAGCAATGGAGAGAAACAAATACAGCCTAGCTGCTCATCTAATGACTGCTATCCAACCTACAGGCTGCAACGTACTGAAAAAAAGACAGAATGGGCTAACATCATAGTAAGCAGTATTCATTCTAGGATTTTTTCAACTTGCAAATGTCCAACTTTGCAGTATCAGGATCCCTCCTGTATTTTTAAATAAAAAAAAAAAAATAATCCATCTTTCTGCCTCTTCTTCTTCAAAATAGTGTTTAAAGGAATACACAGACTTTGCTGCTTGGAAAAAACAGAGTAACCCATAATAACAGTGAATTTCCACCTTCTCTGCAAGTTACACATTTTGCCCAGTATTTGTCAATAGCAGAGGCAGGTGAAGACTTAGGAATTTTCTCATACTTTTCTTTTTTTATTAAACCAATCACACTCAAATACAATTGCTTGCTTTTCTTGTCTAAATTTTCACAGGTGAAATTCATCCAGGCCTGCCTCCTCATGCTACTTCAAGCCTACCTGCCCAGCCAAGTGCTTATCCATCAGAAACTCTGTTTGAATACTCTAATTCAGACAATTCCACTCAGTTCAGCTTTTTTTGCTTTTAGCTTCCTCTATGTCTGCCCAGGTCCAGCTCCAGTCTCGTATGCCAGTTCTAGTCTCTTTACTCACCTACACTCGATTCTTGCTATCAGACCAATTT
>VFFE01008521.1:440521-453813 GCA_008921705.1 Burhinus oedicnemus | reverse complement strand
CCTGCTCCATATTAAGAAATTTTCTTAAAGGTTTGTAAAATTATCAAATCTAGATGGATTTTCATAGGATGACAAAAGACAACCAGTAGAAAAGAAGAAGGAACGATGGAATATATACTATTCCTCATAGCCAAATGTTAAAGACTTCAAAGCCATAGCGCCCGCATTTCAGGTATGGCAAGGTCACCTGAACAACTTTAACAATGCTTTTACTGCAATAAGCAAATGATTATAATTCAACCACTTTCACACCTGTAGGCTTCAATTAAACTGATTTACATTACATCAGATTTTCCCCTTTCCCATTCATTTCTCCTCAGATGTCCACTACTGTGCATAAATGTATTTGCTTGGTGGACCTCACTAGGCAGGTTCGTATATCAAGACGTGTACACTTCAACTGCAACTTCTGTTTTTATAACACTTTCATTTGGAATAATTAAAATATATCTGTAGCATACTTTATTCTGAGATTAAAAAAACATATACTGCCCTACTTAACTCCAACTTAAATAAATCCATTTTCTTCCTGCTGCTGTTATTTAATTAAACTGAGCATCAAGCAAGACACTCAAAAGTCTCAAAACACCTTTTGGTAAATGGTCTGAGATGGTCAGGCTTCCTCCATAGCCTCCCCTCAGCTACCCATCCATTTTTGTAACTACTTTCAACACCTGCCCACAACTCTTTCCTGCAGTCTTTTCAGGTGTCTCAAACTCAGACCTGCCTATTCTTTTTGGAAAGAGAGCTCTTGTTCTGCCTCCCCTGGCCTTAGCTTAATTTACCTTTCCCAATACAGTCAGACTGCATAGTTCTTCACTTCTTTAGGAGACACTGATTTCTTCAGTAACGTCTGGTACCCAATGCCACATCAATCTCTGTGTTAGGAACAAACATCTTTTGAGGGAAAATCTCCATACACAGCACACTGTCCAGATGCAGACCAGAGAGTGTGACAGGAGAGGTCAGAGGCAGATGGAATTTTGAGAGAGAGAGAGAGAGAGTTTACAGCTTTTTCTATTAATAATTAAGTTTTTTCAAGGGCTTACAAATTGGGCGTATCTGCTACTTGCCATGAAGAACAGAAAGCACTCAAAAATCTAGTCTGATCTGCTCGATCTCAAGCACCCAAGTGAAGCCAGAAAGGAACAGCAGCATCTTAGAAGAGCTGCTGTGGATTAGTTTAAGATAGAAACAATTTTCCTTAATGCTAATCCATTTTAGGTTAAAATTTCAGCTAGAACTCAGCTTTAGACAGATTTGGCATAACAAATGGCAAGCCAGACACCTAAAAAGTGGCAATGCTTTAAAACTTTAAAACTGAAGTTTTCAAAACTTACACCAGTGTAATACATGGTAAATTTTATTAAAGACTGCTTTGAGGCTAGTAAGAAAAAAATTAGAAGGACAAGGGTTCAGGGAGAACAACAACAGAAAGCAGTTTGTTTTGGTTTGGGTTTTTTTTGAAGAAGTAATAGCAGCCACAGTAGCAGCAGCAAAGAAAATACTAAGGACCGAGTCAGTGCAATTGACTGGCCGCCGTTCTTGCCAAGCCTCAAACCAAAAGGTCCCACATACACAGCCAACCCTCTTTCACCAGTATATAAATAGAACAACTTACATCCACTCATATGGATAGAAACAAATTACATAAAACATACATTATTAAAAATATTTCCAAATGGACTGACGTGAAACCAGCCAGTACTATTCCTTTACCACAGAAGTGGACATGACCATCTGGAACTGGTTGCATGACTACTCAGGATGAATAGGGCCACATTAAGAGTGGGGAAAAAGCCTGCACCCACAGTGGTCTTGCTAAGATAAGTTACAGAACCTCCCTGAACAACCTGACCTAACATCAAGGTTGGACCTGCTTTGAATGGCATGGTTGGGCCAGAAGACATCCATTCTTCAACCTAAACTATTCTAGACACCAACTAAAGTAACCAGCTGGACCTCAAGCAATTGATGCTCCTGTGTAAGCATTAAAAAAAAAAAAGCCAACTCAACAGAAATACAGGCCTGCCACAAACTCATTGAAATAAAAAAATCTGAGAATAGCAAAGAGACTGGTTTCTGTCACTTATACTCTGGTGACTGACACAGCAAGCAAAATAAACAGGACATTTTTGTTGCAGAGATTTTTATTTTTTTTCTGTAACATCACACTAAAAATTTTTATTTAGTAAATCACATTCAGGAAGAATAAACTGCACAAAAACCAGCAGGTAAAGTATGATCCTTCAAATACACTATCCTTCATTTTTTCAAGGGTACCTGCTACTGAGACCTGCAAGGCCTTTAAAGCCAACAGCTCAATACTGAAACTAGTACAGCCCAAGAGAGTTTTTACAAATGCAACCTCCTGAGAGCAGAACAGGTTGCTTGTTGCTTCCTGTCTGCTAGAAAAAAATTTTGCTGCTATGGTTGCTGCTTTGAGTTTGTGGTAGACATACACATTGTCCCAAGTCTCTAGAACTAGTATCTTCTAAAATCTATAGAGAGTACTTAATAAAAATAATTATATGCCTGAAACAAATTCCGAATTTCATTATGACATGTAAAGAAAAATTAAAAGACGGGAGTAGAAGACTGGGACTGCTTAGCAACCAGTACTATGACCTATTTATATTTTATATGAGTAAAAGAACAGCTCTTGAAAGTCCTTTTTCCTAAGGTAAGGAAAATTAAAAGCAAATTTTAACTTGGTAGAATGTATAAAACATGTATAATAAATAGAGACCAAAGGCAGACAGCTGCTGACATAAATCAAAAGTTTTCTGAAGTAGAACACTAATAAGAAAATGTTCAGATGGATATTAACAAAGAATATAGAATCGAATCAATAACGTGATGAAAACAACAAAATAGTTTACAGCACAAAAAAACCCCAGAAGCGTAACTTTTTCGTATATTTTGGAAAAGCACAGGAAGAGTCTAGTAGCAAATAAAGACAAAGAACTATCTTTTGGTTTGTTAGCAATAAAATACTTAAAAGGCCTTCAAAATTCAGAATATTAATATAACAAATGCTTGAACTTAATAGTCCTATTAGAGCTAAGAAGATCCGTTACTTGCTGGACACTTCCCAATACTTGAAGCTACCTCAAAAGACTGAGACCCACGTAACTACCAAAATGTTAGTTTTCCTTGAAATAGTTGTACAAGCAAACCAGAATGATCCATGTAACTACTTGTATGTATCAGTCTAACATTAATCTGAGGAAAAACAAGAGAAATACTGATAGAGACTTTAAGTGGTCAAGAATTTAAGAACAGGAATGTAATTAACATCAGTCAATATGTTTTTATACAGAACAGCCTCAACCAAACAGAACAGTTCATTTCTTCGTAAGATTACAAGTTTGGTTGAGAAAGGCAGATGTACTATAATTAATCTCTCGAACGGTATTTGATTTACTTCCAAAGGACACTGCAATAGAATTAGCATTGCACAGTGTTAATAAAGTACATGTGAAACGGATTAAGAGATGCAAAGTTGAAGCATCTCAAAAAAAATCAATTGTCCAGGAGACACAAAAGTGATGACAGTCGAGTAAGCATTTATCAATATGGGATAGAGAGGGATTCTCATGATGTATCACAAAGAAAAGGTTACATGCATTCTTCAACATTTACATCAGTGATTAATATAAGAGAGAAATCAATTCAGATAAAATTTACAGATGACAAAAGCAGAACAGCAAATAATGATAAGCATGAGGAAATTGGTTTGGTAAACTGTGCTCATTCAAAACAAAATACACGGTAGTACAGCAAAACAAAACCGACACACTGGGAACAAAGACTGCAGTTCACACCTACAGAATGGGAATACTGTATGCTAGAAATTATCAACTGAAAAGAAGTCATGGTAGATAACTTATTCAACATAAGCTTTAAAGGCAGACATAGCAAGATGTCTACTGAAGAACTGTGTATGAGCACTGAAGTGAATTTCTTCAAAGGTGTTGGTGAGAATGATACTGGAGCGCACAGTCCTGGTGATAAGAGCTACAAAAAAAAAAAAACAAACCCAAAACCTGGTACACTGAAGAGCCATTAACAATGTTTCAAGGCCTTGAAAAAATACCTAACAGCAACAGACCTTGAAGAGCTGTCTCTTACCATCAAAAAAGAAGACTGAGAGGTGACTTGATCAGAATGTGTAAATACATTCATGGGAGAAAAGTGTAGGCGGCACAGGGTTCTTAAGTCTAGCGAAGAAAGCAGTAATACGAGCCAGTGGTTGGAAAAACTTGGTGGATTGAAAATTGGCTCAACATCCAGTCCCAGAGGGTGGTGATCAGTGAAACAAAATCTAGTTGGAGGCCTGTAAGCAGCAGTGTAGCCCAAGGGTCCGGTCCTATTCAGCGTCTTCACTAATGATCTGGGCAGAGCGTATTCTCAGCAAGTTTGCTGATGATGCAAAACTGGTGGATACCAAATTGGACATGAGTCAGCAAAATACTATCATGGTAAAGAAGGTCAATGGCATCCTGGGCTGCATAAGGCAGTGTTGCCAGCAGGTCAAAGAAACGGATCCTTTGCCTCTCCTCAGTAACAAGGTGGGAAGTGATAGGAGCCATCTGCCAAAGCAGAGGAATAGCACCTTTTCCATCAGGCTTGCTAACCTAACAAGGAGGATTTTAAGCAAGGTCTTCTGGGGATGGTGACCAAAGCCTGGAGAGAAGTCACAGTACCACAAGCAGCGAGGAAACACCCAGGGGACAGCATGATGGGAAAGCTCCCACATGCCCCCTGAATGCAGCACAACTGAGAGCCCATCTCAAATGCCTCTACACAAAGACATGCAGCACAGGGAACAAGCAGGAGTAATTAAAAGTCCATGCACAGTCTTAGAAACCTGTGAACTCATGGTGACAGCTGAAATGTGGGACAGTGCATGTTGGAGTGCTGTGACGGACAAGATCTTCAAGAAAGGCCAGGCCAAGGATGTGAGGAAAAACATGGCTGGACAAGGTCCTGAGCAACTCTGAAGCTAGATTTAACTTCAAAGATAGCCTTCCTTAAGTGATGAACTGGACCAGGAAATGTTCTGAGGCCCCTTTCACTCTAAATCCCTCTATAATTCTATGACAATCTGTTTGGAAATTCTTTTAGATGTGAAGAGGATGCAAGTCACAAATTTTTGTTTTGACAGAAACTAAGCTAGACGTTAAAATGAATGGATGAATGGGTGGCCATATTGCTCAGTTGATATCGGCAAAACCCCCAATATATTTCCCAATGCTCATCCAATTCACAACCTTCAGAATGACTATATTTCATGCTGAAGTAGTTAGAGATAACTTGATGTTTATTCCTTACAGTAAATCACTCTCAGAAGAGCCTAAGGGAATAGATAATGGAAACGAAATCTACCCCTTGAAAATTAATTTCAATGAACGTTAGTTGATTATGGCTTTTGCCACTGTAGAAGCTCAGTGCTGATGAATGCCCAGTGACCAGCAGCAGGACAGTTGTACATGCTGCCTGAGAAACACTGTATCCAGTCCTAGGAATGGTGTCCACCTTTCTGAGATATTAACTGACTACTATTTGAGATACTAACTTATGATTATTAATGTCACAGATGGGAACTAACAGAAGTTAATGCATGACACACTGAATGATGGCAGAAATACTTAAGAGAGAAACAAAGTTGACTAATACAACCAAAACAGTACACAAGTCTCAGATAGTTGGGCCTGGGAGAAACAAAACCAAAACATTAAGGCTCCGTATGACAGCTGAAGATGTTCTTGGGAAACACGTTAATTTGTTAAAAGAAAACATCACCCAATCCATCAGAGGCATGTATCATTAGGGGATATGGTTCGGAAGGATGAAAACAAAAACAAAACAACCAAAAAAACCCTGACTGCAAATCACCCTCTTTTCCCTCTCTTATCCCACCCCATATTATCAGCAGCAAGGCCTTTGGGCTGGTTGGCACGATTTTGTTTACAGGTGTAAAGCAGAGCAACATGGAGAAGGTTTTGGTAGAACCTCTTTTCTCATCCTGCATGATGAGAAATATGTAAGATCAAAGTCCGCCTTAGGCCAATACAGTTGCTTAAATACTACAAGGAAAGACTGCTATACCATTCATATATGCTAATGTATGACTCAATGAAGACCATTACCTTTAGAAAGCATAGTCTGCAGCAAAATGAAGACATCTACAACAATCCCTTATCATCCTGTATTTTCAACCAGAATAATTTACCTTGACTTCTCTGATTAGTTACCTCTGATCTTTATGAAATAAATCTTTCTCTCCTCAAATACCTATTTTAAACTAGACACGTCTATTCTAAGCCAGGAACTTCTGTAACATGTGACAATACTTTCACTCATGTTAGTGTTTTGAAGGGTTTTTTTCTTTTAAATTAGCTTTAGCACAACTCAGGCATTATTAACTTATCAAAACTCGAGAAGACAGCAATGGAGACAAATGAGAGAGGTCAAAGAATGGGAAAAGTGGGCAAGAAAATTAAAAGCAAACACTAGGAACAATTCAGATTATTTAGTCTATATTTTCAGGAAAAAAAAAACTTCCAGTTGTTTCCCAGATTCCATCAGATACATAAGTGGTGTATATATATCTCTTTACATACACAACACACATCCATACACAAACATCCATACATAAATTAAAATTTCCTTTTTTGAATTTCATTTGACTGAAATTCAAGTCAGATCACACATCCATATAAAAACCAAAGTGTCTGAAAGTTTAAGCTGGTACTCTAAATAGTTTTGCTTCCTTTTTTCTCCTCTGGTTTTGAGTTTTGTTTCTTTTAATGGAATAATGATCGCAACACACAGATAATGTACTGGTATGGGTACTCAAGAAGTCTGTCGCTCCTCAAAAAAACCAGAGATCTAAATTTTCTGGTGTAGCATGTGGATAATACCTTATGTATGTTTTAGAAACATTTAAAGAAATATACTAACCTAATAGGCTCCCTCTGTTACTATGGTAATAAGCATTTTGTAAAAGCATATAAACATGGAAAAAGTGGTTTTACTTCATATTGATATTAATCTATTTTATCTTATAAAACACATGAAATAACAGAAACTGAAGAAATAAGCTAAGATTCTAGTATTGAATGTGACTTCTTACGAGAAACTTTTTGGAGACTAACAACAAACAATTTTCTATTTTGCTGTGAAGTTACTAATTTTTAAGGCACAAACTTCATATAACCCATGCCTGAAAAACATCATTCTGGGCAGGCAGCATATGAAAATACTATGGAAACAGTAAAACTAAAAGATGTAAAATCTACATTATTATAAAGATCTTGGTCTAACTGGCAAACACAACTACTAAAAAGTGCCCTGAAAGTAGCACGTGCAATGACATACCTAACCACCCATAAATATAACTACTAATTAAACAAAGAAAAAATACAATTTGATAGGAAAGGACCACATAAAACACAAAATATGGATGTTTCAACCTTAGACCACTCCTGTGAAGGGATCTGCTGGCCTCTGTATTCCTGTGAAGTGCAGTGAATTCAATAGCAAGCTCACCGCTGTGCTAGTGGATTCCATTTGGAGACTAGTCCTTAATTTATCACCAAGATAAGTTTACCCAGAGTTTTCGTCTCCTGCCTGTGGATCCAGAGGTTGTTTTTTGGTTGGTTGTTTCGGGGTTTGTTTTGTTTTGGTTTTGGGGTTTTTTGGTGTGTTTTTTTGTTTGTTTTGTTTTTAACAAGCCAAGAATCATCTATTCTACAACTCTGTCAACTGTTTCAAAAACAACAGGAAAACACAAAAAGCAGAACCCTGATTATGTATATAAACTTTGAATGCTTCTTCACAAAAGAAAGATGGAACACTCGGAGTTTTACCAGACTCTGTAGCCTTATACCGGACTACTTTCATCCTGTTTTAAGAGATTAAAACTGTGCTGCACAGTTTCTTAATTAAATAGTTTTGTCTCTCCCCTCTATTTGCATGAAGAAAATATTCAAGACAAAAATTGCAAGACGACAAAATCTTAATATGCAGTTTGGTAAAGTTCTAGGCAGTCTTTGAACAACACGTTTATCTCTCCAGTAAAGCTTGTGTTAATGCGATGTAAGAGTTTGGCAAATTCAACTCTAATGGAGCATAAAAGTGCTTTTGCTTGAAAGTGAGATCATTTTTAAAAATTCAAAGCATGATCACTTTTTCCTTTTTTTGCAGGAACAATCTGATACAAGCAGCAAAGCTTAAATAAACTAGAAACATTTCAAATGATCCATAAAGGATTAATAAGCACTGCAGGAAGTCCTATAGGCTCAGCGTATACATTTTCCATCTTTTTCTCCTGCGACAGGCATGACATGAAATTCTAAACAGAACTCAACTTTCAAAGTCACTGAATGTTAAGGTCTGCGGCTTTGATACTAGGGTAGAGTGGGGTCACCATCTTGGAATATTTAATTTAAACAGATAACAAAATATTGATTTTATTAGCATAATAAAGCCCCCAAATTATGGCCCTTCACAAAATTTTTTTTTCTACTCACAAATAGACGAATGGACAAAAGCAAGGCAAAAGGGGTAGTAGTAAGCTACAGGCCACTAATATAACAAGAACAAAATGACAGCTATTATTTTGGCAGAGATAATCTATGCTGAAACACAAAACACACACGCACACAATTTCTTTCAATACAATTTTCTTGTCTTCCCACTGACTTCTATGATTACCACAGAAAGCAGGGTTCTAAACACATTTCTCAATTGAATCTTCAATCAATAACGGTAAAAATTTGAGAAGGGAGACATGGGAAAATGTATTATAGCATTAGTAAGTGTTTAGAAAACAGACAACTTATCAATATGCATAAAAGTTGATGGGAAATAAAATAAAAATATATCAGTAACAATGCACCATATACATTTACTGCAATTAGTAAAAATAAAAAAAAAAAAAACAAAACACTCAAACACCAAAATCCAACCAGTAACAGAAATTGCCCCAAGCCTGGTCCAAGTGATCAAATTATATAGTCATACTTCCTTTTGTTTGTAGTACCACCGTTGTAAAATACAGAATAATTCTGAATTACCAAATGGTCTTTGGGATACGTGAACATTCATAGGTACTATGTAAACAGTGAAAACAGTGATCATTTAAATAATTTACAGAAAGTAACAAAACAAAGCTAAATAGAGTCTACCTACTGGTATTAGTTCCACGTTATAAAAGAGAAATATTAGAAAAGTAAGAATTAGATGCCTGCAAAAACCCCAAACAACAAAACTGGGATCTCAGATGGAGGTCAGCTTGACCCAAACAAACTCAATTTGCTAGCAAGAATCCAGACTTACTTTAACACTGACATAGGAGAAAAGACAAATAAGTCATATCAGAATTGAGAGCTCCTTGCGTTGGAAGATGGAAAAGTTCAGCCTCTGCTACGCTTATAAGGCTGTTTACCACCCAGGCTTTCTGTTCAGAGCCAAAACAATCAACAGTAGAAAGTGTTTAGGTGACAGTTACATACAAATTGGAAGAAGTTCTTACAAGAGTGGAAAATAGGAAAGATTCAGAAATGCAACAGCCAAATACAAAGTCATAAAAAAAGCATAAATATAAAAATCAGCACGGATAATATTGGCCATATTGGGAAGAGAGGGAGGGAGGAGAGAGGAGAGAATGATAAATGTTAGCTCACAGTGAGAGACTGATGCTGAAAGGCAAAAATTATGCTAAAATAATACACTAATCAAAAGGAAAGTGAATGAGAAGAAAGAAGCAGAGGAAAAAAAAACGAACAAAGGACTAAAAGTAATAATTTCTCTGTATAAAGGCAGCAGAGGGGCCTCGCTTGAAATGCTGTCTACAATCCTGGGCACATCACTAAAAACAGAAGAAACCAATGCAAAGAGCAGCAACAAAACCAGCTCCATAAATACAAAAAAAAGTACGATACAATAAATTTTTCAGTGGTTATAAACACATCAGATACAGTGAAATAACGTCACTTTCTGCTAACATTTGAAAATGAAGAGCAGCCTGAGAGGGACCACAAGCATGTTACAAAAAGTAAATATATGTGTCGCAAAAAAGATTAATTTTGACTAGTTGAAAGACAGATTTTTATTGGAAATTCTCGGGATTAATAGAAGTTGATATGTTTAATACAGTAGCTACCTAAGTTTGATCATCTGCAGTGCTAAAACCAATCTACATTAAGCAATTACATGCTTGAATATTGAGAAACGTGGAAAAGGATTTTGATAAATAGCTACAGCCTTTATGTACCCATTAAAACCACAGTTCACATCAGTGAACATCAGTGCCTGCTCATATTTAGTTTTGCCACCACTATCATGGCAAAAGAGGAATAAAAAGAGCGCAAAAGACAGTCAATGAAAACAGAAGTTGACAAAAGAAAGCCTAGAAATGCGTACAATGAAGTATACAGATTATAAACTTGTTGTTTTGTTTCCTTTCTTTGCAATTCAAAATAGAATTTCAGTGAGGCTGAAAAGATGACAAAAACCACAGCAGTGAAAAATAGAAACATTTTAAACACTATCAAATAGCCTTTGGAACTCCTTTCCACACAATGCCATACAGAAGCTGTATTTGCAGTACACTTTTACAGTCATACAGGTGAAAATGCTTCCAGTTTTATCAGAAAAGTCAGCCACTGACTAGGAATTTGCATCTCCTACAAAAAGTTTTGTTGAAAAAAATTTGTCTTTGAGGGAGTTCCTTGAATCATTATGCATGCAGCTAATGTCAGAGACCAACACTACACTGGTCAAATCCCTTCATTAAATAAAACTCCTTTGTTCATAGGTTAATACTTAATCAGTCTATGGTTTTGGGCTGCAATGACCTAAGAAGCACAGAAGACTGAACAGTTTTCTCAGTATTTAAACCAAACTTGAGTATTTGATTCCCTATAAGGTTTAAACTTGTTTCATCTCCAGAATGTGTTATTTTATGATTGAGGCAGTGCCACAGAAAGCAAGTGGTACTGCTGAAAGAATGTCAGGGCTGCTGCACCGTATGCAATGGGAGAGGACTGCATTGGCAAAACCAGAGAAAAATTTCAGGCAAAACTACAAAATGCATTATAGATAGTTTTTTCTACCTGCAACCTCCCTCACCATTCCTATCCAAATTAACTGTTTGTTCACAGAACTTTACAACCCAATATAATAATATATATCTAGCAAAAAAAGTAAATTTGTATTTGCATGTTTTGTTTAATTTCATTTAACAATGGAAGCTCATATTTCCTATTTCAGCTCTGTTTCTCTCCTTTCCTGCAAATTCCTCTGTCTTACAGCCACATGACAAACACTTACAGTGGACCAGAAGAGCCAAGAGAAAAGAGACAGGTAAGTTTAAAAGGTACATGGATGAGGGTGAAGGAACAGGCAACAAAATTAAGGCAGGACAGACTGAGCACTTTTAAAAAATTAAAAACAGTTTCAAATGATAACTATGAAACAGAAAAAATGGCTGCTCTTCATCACACAGGACAACAGACTGTAGGACCTTTCATGCTCCTAATACTAACTTATAAGGAAAAAAGTTATCTGTTAATGAATTTATTCATTTATTCAAGGAATGAATGTTAATGAATTTATTCAATTTTTACTGTGGAACTTTCATACATAACTGTTGAATGTACTCTTACTTTTCAGAACAGTATCCTTCCCACTACTCAGACATAATTAGTAAGCAATTATGAAGGTGAGGTAGAAGAAAGATGGCAGAAAAGAATGTCTTTTGTTTTTTCTAACAGCTGATCAATTTGTCTGTTTCATATAACTAAAAAGGCAAAAATGTTCGGTGTTCAGAGCAGAAATGTGTTTTGCCAAAGGCATTATTAACAATTAATAATCATTACACAGCGCCTTGTTTACCTGACCTTGTGTAAATTTAGCAGCCTTGTAATTAGACCCATATTTTGCATATTTGTATATTTCCATGCATAGGATTTGACTCATTCATTCATCCATTAAAATTTGCTTGACAGACATAGATGGATAATCAGGGTACAATTTGTATTTACTGGATTATAGAAAATTGCCCGAACTGTGAAGTTCAAGGAAAGCACATTTTTGTCTTTCTCTTGCGAAAGATGTAAAAGCAATTAAATATCTGAGGACGGCCCCAAGGCTCTTCGAAGTAGCAGCAGACCTTTCATAATCTGATAGCTTTAATACAAACCTTGTTCTAAAAAAATGGTTGCTGGCTTAAAAAAAACCCAAACACTAGTCTCTACATTTTCCTTTATGCAATGCAACAAAGTAATTCTTCAGTACCAAACACCTCCTATAAAAGCTAACACCTTAGTATTAAGCACAACCTCACTGAAGCAGATGTCTTGCACTCCGGAAAAAAGGAAGTTTTTTCTCCCATTTAACTACTTTCCAGTAACTTCCTAACTTTCTGAACAGTTCGAAGAATTATCGCACTACTTTCTTGTACAGAAAAAGTCTTAAAACTCAATTTTTTTAAGCGTTAGGCATAATAATGAAATACTATTATTAGATATGCTTAAATGGTTGAGAATAAGGTTGATTATTAAACAGCTCAGTATGTATCATTTTGCCCCCAGAAAAAAACAGCATGTGGAGATGGCAGCTATTGTTGATAACACACCTCTGGAAATAGAAAGGTATGGAAGATCTCTACGAAGCGGTCAGTATGGAAAGCAACAACACAGAACAGAATGAGCAATAAAGAAATTTGTTTACCTCTCTGTGTGTGCTGGTATCTCATAAAGGTGAGACAGCCTTGTCCAACAAGACAAATGTTTTACAGGTTTCTTCTGAAGAGACTGACTTTTGCCCAAAAAGTCAACTCAGACATAATCATTAAATGTGTAACAGTTTTACATTTCTTAACAACTTCTATAATCCAATGGGAGCCTTTGTGCAGCTTCTTTACTACCCCATGTAGCTAATGTGTCAGAAAAAGTCATTTATTTCCTCCTATGAATCCACAGCTCTCAGCAGATTTTTGTTCATTTAGTACAAAAAGTCAAATCTTTAAAATAATAAAGCAGTGGCAAGAGAGTGGAGCATAATCTTTTTTTTCTTTTTAAACTCTTAAGTTAGATTACTATTTTGGCAGCCCTTTTAAGATCACTCACAAACAAAGTATCTCAAGTATCTGCAAAGTAATGAACATTAATGTTTTAGTAAAACACTAAAAACCAGCACAATAGCTTCTCATCTGGTGGCAGGCACTTTATTTCCCCCCCCCCCTTCCCCCCCTTCTCCCAGTCAATTGTCCACAGGTG
>VFFE01008521.1:402873-440501 GCA_008921705.1 Burhinus oedicnemus | reverse complement strand
CCCCTTCCTCTCTCTGATGAGAGTGTGGCCAGCAATCCTCACAGCTGGGTTGCCTTGCACTCAAAGGAATGGGGGCTGACTGCAGAGTTGATGAGGATACACTTCCACTTGACTCCACCTCCTATTTTGTCCTTTCAGATAATTCTTTCAAATCTAGTAACTTCTAAAAATTTAAACAATAATTAAGACATACCAACTGTAAAATATGCACAATGCTGAATACTTCACATTCACGGCAGAGTGCAGAAATTAAGTGCTGCTAATGCAAACATCTTTAAAAAGACATTAAAAATACACATAATCCAAACTGAAGGCACTGATACAGAAACTTCCATCAAATCAGGGTAAAAGGAAGACTATTGCTACACTGACCATATTTTTCATTAGGAAAGGCAAGCATATTATTAGAAAAATGCTCTCCAATATGTGCATGCCTATAATCTTCAAAGACAGGGAGTGACAAGTGATAAAGGAAGAAAGAATACAAGAAAAATGCCAGTTAAATAAATCTCTCGGATTATGTTGGTTTTGAGAGGGTCTATTAATTAAAGAAATCCATTTGGGAGTTCATATTTTCTTGTTTTCCAAATTTGAACTGTAGACACCAATACAGAAAGGAAAAAGACAAGACAAAAAGTAGCATTGCTTTCTGGCCAGTATAAAAAACAAACCAATCTTCAAACACAAACATTTTGTTCATACTGTTCCATAAGACATTGAAGACACAGATGCAAGACATTTGGAGTATCTGCTGCAATTCTGACACTGAGATTTTTATTTTTAGGTGGAACAAGTCCAATCATTGCATAAACATTTCTATCTTGAGATCTCTACTGCTAGTGGTGGATTTTTCATGCCTCTCTTGCAGATGCCACTTGCAACAATACTGATTTTGTTCAGGAGAGAAGGAAAACATCTAATGAAGAGCCTTTATTTTCATATAGAAACCTGGTATACCTTCAGAAAACCTCAGAAATTTCTCTCTCATACATTTGTGGATTCAAAGCCTAAGACAATCTACTAGGCTGAAGATACTTGGATAGCTGAAACTCTTCAGATGAAAAGAAAGTGGACAAGACTATCATGTAGATGCTCTAACAGTTTTTGCAGGACTACAAAGCTTTTTTTTTTTTTCCCTGTTATAGGATGCTGCACTTGTGGGCAGACCGAAGAGACAATAACCAATGGCATGGAAATAGGGAGGGGAGGTTCATCTTTAGGAATAAAAGGGCCTTTAAAACAATGTGCCATCACAGAACACAGAGGACCAAAGCACAGGCAGAGCTGCCAATTCACCAGGCTCAATTTGGAAAAAAAGACAGTACAAAGAAAAATGTTCATATGAATAAAAGTAATAGAGTAACTAACGTTCAGTGAAAAGCAGGAGTAAAGTCCATCAGTAGATGCCATATAATGAAATATAATCTGAAGACAAATCTAGCTAACCTGACTGATAAGCTTCAAGGACTCTTTACAGAGACCTACACATCAGGTGCTACATACGGGCCAACACCTGTTTCGGAGCACAGCTTTACTATCTGACTACACATTGGAATAAGATTCTGCACTCAAATCATACTATCTCCCAAAGCAGGCATACAACGCAATTATTTTCCTAATGCCTGGGGACTAAAAAAAATACTTAATCCGCTCGTATATATCCACTGAAGGAAATACTGGCACTCTGTAGAAAACAGAGATTGCGTAGCACTTGGAAGACCTTGACTTCTGAACAAGACACAGAGAAGCAAATGCAAAACCCTTTTATGAAGCCGTGCTGTTTTGCCATTTCTCCCTGCAGATGGGAACACTCTCACTCAAAATGAAGTAACGTCTCTTTTTAATCTCAGATGATCCAAAACTTCACCGGTTCTTAAAATTGTTTCTCTTAAACAAACCTGTAGAAGTACAGGTTTCATGAGTCAAGAGCAGCAACAAATGTCAACTCTAATACAGCACAGGCTCTTAGAATTGACCCTGATGTTTCCTAGGATATAGGAAATCTTATAGACAATTTGTTGCATTATCTCTGGTACTGCTTAGACTTCTCTTGGCCACTGTAAATGAAAAACTAATAATTCCCTAGAAGTCTCATTCAGCTCAGCGGTTGCCTTCCCCATCCCTAAGCACATGAATGAAGACATAAAGGCAGAGGAGTTTAGCTAAATAGTCCTGCCCAGACTCATTGCTCCAAGATTTTATCACATATATGACTGACTTCAAGGAATGAAGCTGAAAGATCTGAACTACCCATTTGATGTGTTCAATCCTTGAATGCTTATGTATTCATCCATTTTCTCTTGCTGCACCAAATACTACATAACTTAAGGAATTAAACAGCTGTTTAAATGAAGTTGAATATAAGTTTTTGAAAAAATCTTCTAACTACAAAGTTTCTATATGATGAGATTTTGAATACTGGAATCTCTTCTGTTGAGGAACACTTTTTTTCATTTTTCTAAGAGTATTTTACCAAGAAATAGAGCCGTGACTAAACATTACTGGAAATATTTTTTGACAATTTTAACTGCTTTAAACCAGAAAATGAAAATAATCCTTTTAACATCTAAGGATAGGAAGAAATAAACATCTGTAAGACCCATTCCCACTATGTCAAGGAAAAGCATGCTGAAGATAACACAGATGAAGTTTTTCATGTATGCCCTGTGCTGCCTCCCAACCTGCATGATTTTCTTATTCAATAATCTTCAGGAATATGGACTATGAAAGGCATCATCAACAAAAGACATTTACAAAAGAAGGTAACTGCATCAAAAATATTTTAGTTTCCCAAATAAAATTTACTTTAAGTTTTGTTTTAAAGTTGAAGGCAGGATTGTAATAAAGACTAAGAAACTTTAGGATAGGTAACTCAGATTTCTTACAACTATCATAAAACATTCCATATTTTGTTCTTTTATATGCCCACTCAACTCTGAATTACCACAGATGGACTCACTTTAGTTTTTTTTTTTTAAAAAAAAAAAAAAAGGCTTAAAGCAAGTTGTTTTCACTTTCTAAAATCAGTGTTGGACCATGGATTTCTGTATTACTAGTGACTTCTAAGAAAACGTTTCTGACAACCACATCACTTCTAGCTCATGAACGTCAAACAAACTTATCCTTGCGAAAAGAACCATGTCCAGTGAAAACATGGTCTCTTCAGCTTCAGATTTTAACTTCAGTTCTCCTGAGGGATACAAGGTGCTTGAGCACTGTAAGCATCGCTAGTTATGCATACACCAACCATCATCAAGTATTCAAGGCCAAGAGACCTTGTTGACTTGTGTCACCTCCTAGCAAACTGGTTATAATGTGGTCTCTATTAGAAGTTTCTGTAGATTAATACAGGCTTAATCTGGTTTGATATTTCAATACTTTGTTGTTCCAAGTTATTGTAGTATGATGCATTAACTATCAAAATTCCCTGAGAACTGATGGTTTTAAAACTTACTTTAAGCCTTAAAGTAAGCCTTAAGTCCAGTTTACCTGGACTTCTGCTTCTTGTAATGTCTCTAATTAGAGACTAGTGGGATCCTTTTCCATCAAAAATTTAAATTGAACATTACAAAAACCTGAACAGATTTAAAATGGGTGTCTACTGTAAAAAGAAGATGAACACTGATCCTTTCAAGACCAGTGATTTGTCATAAATCCTCTGTGATTCATAATTTGTTATTAAAATAATCTCAGAAGCAGCAAATCCTACAAAGCTATATAGCATCCATAGCACTTCTGTCAATCCAAGGTATCCACAGGAGGGCACATTTGCACACTGTCTCAAAGTAGCTTGCTCAGGCACTATCAGTAATGCAGCTGTGGCAGATCTCTCCATAGGCTCCACAGATTTGCCCAAGATTTTAAATTCTTGGCTATAGAATCTCATAGCAAATACTGCTACCGGTACACCAAAGCTACATACTTTGTAGTCAGTTTAAAGTCAGATCAGATAGACAGAGCTACAGCCAGATCTCTATACTGCAGCAAACACATGCTCTCCAAGTGTTGCCAAAATTCATCATTGCTTCAACTGGGGCAACAGATCAGTTCCAACAGAGTACCTTCAAAGACAGTGCTTTCTGTAATCCTCTGAATACAGTAACATCTTGTTATTAGATAAGAGATTCAATCACCTAGGTAAACATTACACACTTGGTGGCAATCATAACCATGACCATATTTACCTCTGAGCACACTTCCTCTAACATGATCTTCACAATACTGCCATTTATAAGCCTAAGCAGACAAATTATTGTGATAATAAGCCTTTACATTCCTGTATTCCACCTACAGAGGAAATTACAAAGTTAGTTTTACTCTACTGAAGCAATCCCCATTTCTTAGAACCTGTTCCATGCAGTGGCCAGCCTGGGGAGCCTCTTCTACAAAGAGCTGAGAGAGATATCTAGCGTCTTTAAGTCTTCTCTGGCAAGGTACCAGACCATGGACTAAGCACTAGGAAGAATCAACAGTAAACAGATACTGCTCCTTTGCTTATGTTTACTCGTTCTCAGTGGCTAAAATTGAGAGTGCAGAGAGTCACACTCAGCCTCACTCAACCATCAGTGAGATGGATGCGTGTCCGTCATGGCTAGTAAAATCCAATGAAGAGAGTTAAACCCTTTGTAAAGACATATCGATCATTACTTTGAAACACTTCACTAAAAATCATATTGATGCTCTAAGGCTAAAACAAACAATTCCTTTACAGGGCAGATCATGGAAAAGTTGCAGTAATAGTGAATCAATTCCAGTTAATAGATGCTACGAGTGCTGTGACAAATAACTGCGTACTCATCACCAAAATGCACTACACGCAGTGACCAAAGGGTTATATTTTATTATTCAATAAACATAAATTATATCAGAAAGACAGATGTATAACGCTTTCATATGGTAGAATACTGACTACTCTGTTCAATAATCAAGATATTGTTGATTTCCTCCTGGTTAACCAAAACGTGATTCTAAATACAGCCCATTTGTCAACCTCAACCAAGGAAAGAATCAGAAAATGCTACTGTGGAGGGGAGGAGAAAACTCTTGATAATCTGGTGGCAGCCTCCCTTCCCTCTCTCAGGTCCTCAGTAAACTGTGAATGGAATCACATTAATCTTTTATCTTTCACTCCAATTGCTTTCCATTTTGCCTTGACTTGGAAGCTTTCAGTACTAAAAATAAACGTCTCAGTTTCTGTATGTATAAACCAAAATGACAGTGATACAAGCTCAAACCTGGAAAAGACTCAGAAACCCATTTCCATACAAACAGGAAGGTCTCAAAATAATTGCTGGAGTTAATTTGATGGCAGAGTTTAGCTATCTGATTGTGCCTTCCACATCAGCTGGTGTCACAATTCCTTCTATTTTCTGGCCCCACCTACTCTTCATCACATGCGCATATACTTCTAGTACTACTAGCACGACAAATAAAATATGGTACTATTGCCACTACTAAGCACCTTTCCTTCACGCCAAAGACACTTCTTACCCCTACCCACCCACCAAACAAAAAAAGCTTTCAATTCATGACTGTTGCAACAACGTGATTACAAAAGTCATCACCATCACCTACAATCATATTTTCACCTGTTCATGTGGTGTACACCTGTGGGATGTTGGCAATACACTTGATTGAAGTGTGGGAGATTCCAGGTTCACAACAAGCCCTGTCATCTTTGTTTTCTTAAGCGAATATGCCATGCAATCCCAAAACCTGCGTGAACGCTATTGCCTCTTATAATATTACCTGGTTTATAAATCTTTTACCTTTTTAAGTGCACAAAATACTAATGCAAAAACCGAGAACGTATACACAATAGTCAGAACAGCAATATATATATAAAAAATAATAATTCAATGATCTTGAAAAGTGTACCAACATGCTTTTATACTGCGACCTAATGTGCAAGCAGTAGACCACCCCACCACAGGTAAGAAATGAGAAATTTTGAGGGCTATTGAACACTGAATTTTCGCAGCTGAACAGTATAAAGTTATTTAGCAGTGTTCAATAGCCTTCAAACTCACTTCTGCCTGTGGGTTACAGTGGACTAGTAGAAAAAGACTGTAAAACAAAAACAGTGCAATACAGGTTGGACCAAGATTTTTTTCAATGCTTTTTAAAACCTTTTTAAAGTTTGCATCATTTTATGCATTTTGAAAAACATAAAAACATCTAAAGATGCCATACACTATTAACTAGACAGCATATAAAGAACATCTATATAAAAACAGGTTTTAGCCTATAAATATATTAATACCACCACAGGTGTATATTTAAAAACTGCTGCTTCAGGGACAACAGCTTCCCAGTCCAACCAGTTCAGTATTAATTTTGCTATTGCTCAAAGGGCATATACAGTATGTTGGGGTTTTTTTTTCAATTCTTTTTAGTGGCAAAACTAACACCTCAATAGCTGAGTAAAATAAGGGATTCATTTTACAGATGTGAATACTGATTTTTACATGGGCTTTTTAAAAGGGGATCTAAGAGTTGGCATTTATTTACCAAGTGCTCAAAAATGAGCATTTGAATATTCTAGTGGGAAACACAAAACAGTTTCCATCATAATAATTAGATCCACTTACTACAAATAAAATGACACTCTCCTTATGCACAAACTTGGTCAGTTTTTCCATTTATGCTTGCATATTTCAGCTTTCACCCACTCCCTAGCATGGATGTTTCATTGATGGCTGAGGGTAACACTTCAAAAATGAACTAGCTAAACAAACTTCCCAGCAGCACTTGACAGAGCTACACCTATTCTTCCCCATTTCCAAAGCAGTACAGAATTAATTACCAGTTCTATGGATCTATTGTAAGTATAATAGACTAAAGAGCTATCACAGACACATTTATTGTAAAAGCACAATCCCAAGAGTGTCTAGTAGAGGGCCAAAACGATTAACACAAATGCTTTGTCAGATCAAAGATAAAACCTGCACCGCCCAATTGAGGAATGAATTAGAACAGTGGGTTATCTTTCAAATTAACCAGGGCAGTTAGTGAGGAAAATTTCATGAAAGTGTAATTCTTAGCCTTTGTGAATCCACACAGCAGGCATTCTGCCAGCTGACAAGATGATGAAATTTTCATGCTTAAAAAAGCCCTCTTCATTTCCCAATTTAGATTAGCTAGCATTTCTCTCTCTTTTCATCTATTTGCTCTTCTGAAGCAGAATTAAAAAAAAAAAAAAAAGCAAAAAAAAGAAAGCACATAACAGGATCAATCTCATAGAATAACGCATTTCTGAAAAGAAAAAAAATCTCTGCATGTCATTTTTTAGATATATTTACAGTTAGGAGTAAGATTATCAAAATTGATATTGTTAATACCATTAAGAAATCCATAAATACTGAAGCAATAGTAGATATGTTTTGGAAGACAGATATCAAACATTTCAATGTTTAATGGCAAAAATGATTGCTAAACCAGAAAATTTTATATAAAGGCAAGTAATTTACAAAAACAATGGGATTGTAGGAGGCTTACAAAATTCTATTTATGCACTTACACTTGCATCTTTTTAAAGGAAAGAAGTATATCACCATTGAATTTATTTATTTATCAGTTTCAAGTGCCAAAAAGGGCAAGTAGATTTTCCACTTTTAGATTTTATGGCACCCCCGCCCCTAAATTTACACAGCCAATATAAAAGCATTTCAACAGACTAAAGAAAACTACATGCAATGATTTTAAACACTTAAAAAAAAAAATCTGATTCAAAGCTCAATGAAAAAAAGTAAACTTATTCATTTCAGTGAGATGTGGATCAGGCCGAAAGGCTCTTGATAGGGCTGTCTTCATAAAGGGTAGCTAATTATTTTAAAGGTTAAAAAATTCATTTTCACATTTTATGTTTTTGTTTTACGTGCCATTTGACCAACACACAAACAACAGTAATATCTAAAAAAAAATTTAAAAAGATTAATGGAGCGATAGACAATATATTTGTCTATTTTAAATTGATATTTCTGTGCCTTTCACATACAACCACTACAATAGGAGACAGATAAGCATCTCAAAGTTTCATCAAATGTTTTGTTCTTTGCCGTACTACTTCTGGGTGTGTCTTTATTGTTTATAGGATTATATACGTTAGTGCAAACACCCATTTCATGGATTTCAACTCCAGCTGTTGTACAGTCACTACAAGTACTCGATGAAAGGAATAAACTACAACTCATAGCATCTGATTTTCTAAGAGCTAACAGGACAAAAAATTCACTTGCCCAACTCCATGGAAAGACCTTTTTTAAAATGAAAATTATTGTGCAATTTGGAAATTACTTTTTACAATAAAATAATCTCACGCTTCCAGAGTCTGAACGTATTCCACAGTCAAAAAGCAGTTTTAAGCCTTATTACTATAGCTAACTAGGTTAAAAGTAAATTCTCAGTACTAAAAATACAACCGAGTTTATAAAGCTTTTACTTACAAGGACAAATAAATTCCTTTTGAAGGACACTTCATTATCCTATATACCATGTAGTAAAATACTTATTAGATTTTAATACAATGTAAGCAAATTGCAGTGTTCAATATTTAAACATTTCAGAGTTTGGTTCACAGTTTATCTTTAAAAACAAACAAATAAAAAAAAAAAAGGAGAACAGAGTAAAATACTACACCACTTTTTGTTCTTATCAGTAATAAGAATTTTTCCTGCCCTTAAATGTGTCTTCCTTCATTCATCAAGTTTAGTGCTGCACATCTTATGCATGTTTTCTAGCACTTATATGCCAGAAATTACTTTGTATGTGGCATTGTGCATTATCATAATGTACATATCTTAAATCTAAAAAAGTTAATCAGAAGCAACTATTATACAAAAGCAGTTTGTGTAAACATATTACTTTGACATATTATTTAATAACACATTGTATAATTTATTATAACATGTAAAGTAATATCAGTTGAATGAGAATTTTGCAGTCAGTTGGAATTCACAAGAAAGTAACGTGAGGTCATGCATCTTGGTAACTTCACCTGTCCAAGTCATCTTCAATGGAAAGGAGGAATCTATCCCTACTTTGTGAAATACTGCCCAAATTTAAATACTCTAAAAAAGTTTTGTGCTGCTTTTGATGCAAAGACCTTCAAAAGAAGTATTTATACATTCAGAAATTATTACATTTCCAGAAAAGAGCTTAGAAAACACTTACCTACAATCGCAATAAGAACTAATATAGAAGATGAGACAAAATGCACACAGTATTAAACTATAATGATAATTCTTAGCATTGTAGCTGCTGTCTGCAAAAGTATTAAAAAACCACTCCATGAATTAGCTAAGCCATTTGTCTACAGGCCAAATTTTCAAAAACAATTTACATTTTTTAGTATATCAAAGGTTATGAGCACCCAAAGGTTACGAGTGCTTTCAAAATTGATTTCTGTCCTGAAGCTGTGAAAACAGGCAATGCTGGACAACCAAAAAAGGCAGGCAGGCAAGAGGATGAGAAGATCTAAGAAAATTTGACCAATATGGCTAGCTGCCAATTCACAAAATATGATGTTTCCAGCATATTACAGATGCAAAACATACTGATATAATTTAAAAATCATGGTGGGTTTTTTCCTAACCAGTCACCACTTTAGACAGTACAAAGATGGGAATTTCAAATATTACACTTCCTCCCCCACCCTCCCCATGCCATACAAAGCCAACCACTACTGCGGGCACTTTGGATTTCTTGCACTGCCCAGCAAAAAAGAGAATTACATCAAATTAATTAACTACCCATCTTTCTCCTCTTTTTTCCCCTCCCAATTGTTATGAAGAAAGATTCATAGTATTTCCCTTCCTATTGTCCTTCAAAGAATTTTTAGAGCTAGATTCATTTTTCCTTTTCACAATGTAACACAACATACATCAACACGGGTTAGAGAAAGAGAATCAGATTTCAATTACATGAGAAATTGATATCTGCATATTTGATAAGCTTCACAGATTTTCTCAAAAGCATTAAGATAATCAACTCTGCACTTTTTAATCTGAAAATCTGGAAAACAGAGAGCTACTACATCTGCAATAATGCTGACACACAGTTACAAGAATTTAAGTACATCTGACTATCTTGACTGGAGAGTCAACTGAGAAAACAAACATTCTAAACTAGTATTTGAGATCATTAATTGACTGTTTTATTTTCAAAAAGTTGAGTTTTAACGTTGCATGCTATTACCTTGGACTACACAAAAAAAGTAACACGACAGTCTCTAAAAACTCAGCACCACTTAGAAAACTCATTTCGTACGGCAAAGTATTTTCTGAATACTTACATTGTAGTATTTTCTGAGGTAGCGTCTAATATCCAACAGTAATTTGTTGTTCATTTGAACCACATAGTTGAAAGGAGGCTCGTCACATTCAGTCTTACTGCACCTTTGCAAGCTGGGTTCAATAAATCGCCCCTGAAAACAGAAGTGTAAAAACAGCACGCATTATTACAACAGGTGATGGTAGCAGAAGTTATCAGAAGAGTTTAAACATAATACATATTTTTAAAAAATACTAATCTTAAAGACTGCTTAGAGACATGGTTTAGTGGTGGACCTGGTAGAGTAGGGTAAATGGTTGGACTAGATGATCTTAAAGGTCTTTTCCAACCTAAATGATTCTACGATTTTACGAAAGGGCCTCTAATATCTAGGCTTGCTTTCTTCTCATCACCTTTGGCTACCCCCATATAAAGACTTCTCTGACCTACAGTTTTCCTGTTCTGTTCTTAATGAAAGGTCTTTTGGGGAACATGCTCCTTCACCTGCTACAAAGTTAATCATTCAAAAAACCAATGTTGAGTAAAAAAATTAATCTATGGACAAATCACCCTCTCCTGTCTCCCCCGAAACAACACAGGTTTGTTGTTTTATCAGGGACATCAAAGTTCTGCCCAAGTCCACTGATCAGAACATTTAAATCAACCTTAAAGCTACCAATTATGAAATTACCAACAGGGCTGTAGAGACAAACTTGTAAAACAAGAACAACATGATCATCTTTTATTTTCTCCAAGTGCAGAGAATAGCTCTTACAGTTTTACACCATCTCATCCCCCTTACTTTCAAAACCTTCTGAACATCTGACATTAAAATTTCAGAACCTGGAAGTGATACATGAATAGCTGAAATTAAGTTGGTAAAATTCTCATTAAAATAATAACAAGCTGGTAGGTTGGACAGTTCCACAACTTTAAGAAAACCTTCTTTCAAGGTAAGACTTTGCTTTTGTGAGCTATCTTAGCTAAACCACCACCCACTAAACTAAATAATTCCAGGTGGAAGAGAGGGGGTTTTTTTGGTTTGGTTTAGGGGTTTCTTTTGTTGTTTGGTGAGGCTTGTTGTTTGTTTGCTTGGTTTTCTTTTTTTTTTTTGAAGGAGTTTAATATCCACTTCTCTCCAGTTAGCCCATCTGCAAGCTGTCAAGCCTACGTGCAATTACCTATCTTATTTACAGCTGTAATGAACAAAAGTCAAGGATTCACAAAGTATCGCTCCATTTGTGTGTCTTTTCCTCTTACTTGTGCCCAAAGACTGCTTTATTTTGATTCAAAAAAATGCAAAACATCTGCTGTTTGTCCAAATTAACTGAAAATAATTACTTTTAATTTAGATAAAAGATTTATTTGCTTTCAGTTTCAAGGTTTTCACTACTCTGAAGCTCGCTAATTTGCCAATGACTAATACATACATAACATCGCTGTGGAGTTAAATACTTGGCTCTATTTCAAGTTGTGATCCAAGGTCAGAGATACATTTTTTGGCAGAACTTCTCAACAAGAATGTACCCCCATGACTTTTTATGTTCAATACACAAAGACAGAAGGAAAGATAACACAGAAGAATCTTACTGTCAGGAAGGGAGGTGGGATGTAGCAAGATAAACACAAGTTTCAGAAACACTTTGTTCCAATTAATATGATTTAGGATAAGGAATTGCCATTGCTATATGAAAGTTTCATTAGAGAACTGTAAGTTACTAAGGTGTTAAGATAAGGGATTCCTTAAAAAGTTACAGCAACAATCATTCATAACTGTGGGCAAACAGATTAATGAAGCCAGCTAATCTCACATGTTCTGCTAGACAACACAGCTGAAATGCAAAAATGGGAAAAATATTTCAGCACTATCCTATCAGCAAATTTCTGTTCCAAAGCTACAAATAGCAGGACTCAAACAACATGGTATCTTCTCCTACATCATGCGAATCCTATCTGAAAAGCTCTTCTCTCTACAAGTATTTTTCTCCCTCACCGATGAACAGAAATGAAACAAACAAACAAAAAAACTAACCGAACCATCAAAGACATTGTCATAAATATTTTCTGTTCCGCATTTGAGGCAGCAAAACTTGAATCTTTCACAATCCCTGTATTTCTCCTCATCAGTGAGCTGAGCTGGGCCACCAACCAAGGCATCATTCTCCTCATCTTTATGATAATGGTGATGGCCTCTGAATTGGGAGGGATCCAGTCCTATTAATAAGAAACAAAAATTTCAAAAGACTAAGAGGTCAACTATGCAAGCAGTCTCATTTTTCATATGCTTAGTGAAGCAGATTCAAAAGAAAGTTACAAAATGTAAATTCAGAAGCAGAAAATCTCTCCTTAGCAAAACTTCCTCTATAAAACAAATACATTTTACAATTTTTAACCACAAATACAGGTCCATGAAACATGAAGAAATCTTCTTACTTATCTTCTTACGCAAGATTGCTTTATAAATAAAACAAGCACACTGCATTATCATGGGAGTATGCAACAGAACATTTTGTTTCTGAGAAAACCACTCCTAACGGATGGCTTTATTGTTATTTTCTTCTTAAGTCACATTGAAAATATTTCAATAAAAATGTGCATCGTTATTAAGAAACAGTCTTTAAATCAAAATGGCACCATTAAAACTGAAAACAGAGAATAAAAACCCCATTAAAGAAACGCGGGTGCACTGCTATTACCAACTCCTTCAAGTCCGTATACAACTGCCAACTCTGATTTCAATGCAGTGGTCGATTTCATTTTGGCTCAGTGGTTAACAGCATGTAGGTTTCAATCTAATGCAGTGGTTAAAATTCAGCAGCAGCATTTAAAACGACAGTGCTGGAGACAAAATGCTTTATTTTTGATTGCCAGAACTCAAGATTTTAAACAAATAAATACACAAAAGAGATCCTAAAAATACTGATTCAACCACAAATAAGTAAATAAGCAAGCGTGAAGTTCACTGCCCTAGGAACAAGACTGCTAAAGTAAACTTAATACAAATCCATGGGTTTTGTCATCCTTTGTCACGTGCAACCTTTTAAAAGTCCATGTACCCCATTTACAGGTTTTTTTCTTAACTCTAGCAAATAGCACATGCTAGAAAAAAAATAATTAATGGCATGAACATGTAGAAGAAAGCGTTCAGAAAACTATGGATTACTTAATTATTCAGAAGAAAAGATCAAAGAGAAGCACTTTTAAAAATATTTTTAGCAGAGACTGATTAAGCCAAGTAACAGATTACCATGTATTAACACGTATCTCATGTAAATTTCAGTAACAAATGTAACAATTACTGTAGAAAGAGCAAGAAAGATTACAAATAGAAAGTGAAGCTAGATTTTACAGTTCTTAACCTTACTATGCAGTACTGGAAAACTTAAAGACAATGTTTGGGAACAATATTCAGTTAAACTAGACAAATATTACTGCACATACAGAACAGTTGTGTTATACAGGCAGATATAGATTATCTTTACATAAAAGATTTGATATGTGTGACTTTACTATTGCTATTCTGAATTTCTATTTTGCAATCATAAAATAAATTCAAGGACAAGGAAAAATTTCATTACCAAATAAGTTTATTTGGTTCTTGATAGAATAGGGTTTTCACCAAAATTTAATCAATCTTCCCAATTCTAATTTTATCAAAAGAAACAAATGTCAATGCATAAGGGTAACAATTCACCTCCAAGAGGTTTTTAAACTTGTAATACAGTTCTCTACTATTCATTAAAAGGAAAAGCAAATGAAGAAAAACATTGCTAATAGCTTATTTTACACTCTAATATATATGGTACCCCCCAAAAAAGACTGTGGGGTTTGGGGTTTTTTTGTTTTTTTGTTTTGTTTTATTAAGAAGGGTTGGTAATGTATTTGCTGTTGTAGAAAACAGAGTATGTTCTGCAGCACACAGGTAGTAAATAAAAGGTTTAGAAAGGGAACGTGAGTTTAGTATTAAGATTCTGCAAAAAATCAACTAAGTATGCAGTAGGTTGGACCTAAGAGTAATGAATACAAACAAAAATTCTCACTTTACTCTGAGTTCAGAAGTGGAATGAAAAAACATTGTTGCAACTTTCTGATACAGATGCTATTAAAGTTCAGCTAGAAATCTACCTTTGGTTGTTTCCCAAAAGACAAATATAGAGCAAAGTAGTTTACTGCTTAATGAAAGATAAAAGGAGATAAATTCTGGTCTTCAGACAACTGCAGTTTTCAAACATTCAGTCAAAAACAGTGACAGCAAATAAGCATCTGGACATTTGGTAATAATTTAACATTAAAAAAAATAATTGTCCATTGGAAGAATTTAAATCACACCTATCTCTGAACTTTCTTAGCTGTTTGGGCTGGAGAAAACAACAGGAAAAATATTGTGATGATACAAGTGTACATCTAACTTTTGGTGTGCAAACAGCTGCAAAGAAATCAAAAGGATTACAAATCAGGCTTTTAAAGAACATGCCTACCTTAATTATCTTCTGGAATTGGGACCTATTTTATCTATTATCTCCTTTCAGGAATAGTTAGTTGGTTCAATTAATCCATTTCAGTACACTAACTAGTATCCTCTCGGACCAGGTCATGTTGGCCATATTACTCTACTTGGTAAACAAAACAGGGACTATCCGATGGGTGGGGGAAAACCAAATAATATCTGGGTTTGGTAGTTTTTAAAAGAATAGGATGAGACTAATCAGTGAACTTCTTTGAACTCTTCTTTTTTTTTTTTTTTTTCCCCATGACATCAAGAAAAGTCAAAGGGACTTTGACTTACTCTGACATGAAAATTTTCAGGGCTATCATTAAATTACCTGCACCACAGGTAAGCTTTCCAACCTCACCAAAACTGCAAGGTTGCATGCATGAGGAAGAAACTTAACATTAAAAATACGCTGACGAACCTAGCGTGACAAAAATAATTAATAAAAAGTAAGTTCTGGTACTTGTTTTTGAATTATCTAACAGAATTACTATAACATTTACTAACTAGCAAGCAAAAGAGGTCACTCAAGAAACGGAGGAAAAAAAAAAGATCAAATAAATTTCACTAATTGCAGTGTTTTAAAAGTAACGTTTCTGCAGGTGGTTTTAGCACGTCCTTCCACACACAGCCCCGTGCCCGCGCCCGCAGGACCCCCAGGGAAGGGGAGCAGGGAGGCGGCCCAAGTCCCCCGGGGAGGCCTTTGGCGGGACGCCGGCCGCTTCCCCCGCGGACCGCCGAGCACAGGGCCGAGGGCTTTCCCCCACATTTCGCATTTCAACCGCGGGCTAGTCGGGAAGCACGGGAAGTTTCCCCCCCTGCACCTTTGCCCGTGAGACATGTTGCGAGAGGCAGGGAAACGGCATCCCGTGCTGCCACCTCGAGGCGACGGCCGCCCATTTCAGGCAGGGCGGCGCGGCGGGGCCCGAGGCCGGGGCCGCCGGATCTAAGCTTGGGCGGCCTCTGACTTTCGGAAACGCACGCTTTTTCTTTTTCTTATTTTTTTTTTCTTTTTCTTTTTCTTTTTTTAATTTTTTCCTCAAAAAGATCCTCCTGCGCTGCAAAGCTAGCGTGCCTCCTGCATGGGGTCCTTAAAACGGCCTCTTGTGCGGTCAGAACACGCACCACACAGCAAGCCTCAGCTTCCCAGCAGGTCTAGAGCATCTCAGAAAAACCCCAGCAAAATTCACACACTTCGGGGTTTATTACCGTATTGTCACTAAGTCTTGTCACTACTTTAACCTTAATTTGCATCATTCTCCTCTCGTTTCGCTCCCTAATGTGAGAAAGGCAACAAAACGGACAGAACCTGATGTAATTCCTGCGTGCCACAAGGAGAGAAGGCCTGTCCTGGTTTCTCTCAGGAGAGTCCGGCTGAGTAGCTGCTAAATACTACATTAAAGGCACCTATTAAATGACTATCTAGGAAGTGTGTGTGTGGGGGGAAGACACAGTATCTTTAAGGTGGGGGTGAGTTTCCCCACAAGGAGCAGGCAACACGCAGACACTGCATGGAAGGAGGAACCGGTACTGGGAAGTACTCTTCATGCCAAGCCTCATCAGGGCCCAGTAATGACTCCCTAAAATTAGATAGCCTTCCTAAGAAATGCCCCAATGCCAAGCAATCTGCAGAGCACCGACGTGCACATCCGCCTGTAAGGCAGCAGCACACATCTCCTTCAGCAGACCATGACACAGACTAGGACAACAGTCAGCAACTTCCATAATTTAGAGAAAATGATGTTACACAGTAACAGCTACGAAAATCCCATGGTTAAATGACTCTGCTTCCATAATGTTTAGATAGTTTTGACAACAGAGAAATAAGATGTGATTTTTCTTTCAAACTAGGAGCAGTATTTATGTATCAACAACAAAACCTTACTTTAATTACATTAAAAGAATTGTTCTGCCAATACAGTTCTTTTTGTTTAAAAGCTACAGGTGTCTTCAAGATGAAATAAGTAAGGTCTCCAAGCACTCAAGAAGATCAGATTTATTGAATATTACTAATCAGATTGCGCACTTTACTTCGTTTCAGAAACCCTGACAATCCTCATCTTGTCACTGCTTTTCCGTGAGAACTTTAAGAAAAAGAGAGTGAATGCAGGAGTATGCCCATGAGGTTCTCGTTTTTAGGAACAATGAATTTCCATCTCTCAAAGGCTAGGCAGACCTACAATGTCTGAAAACAAAAGGCAATTTTCAGCTTGATTCCATAGTGAATAAATGCGATATTTAAGTTCTCTGCAATTTTTAGGTGTGGTTATTTGCTTTTGTTCTTCAGCATCTAAACCAGCTTAAAATAACTTCCTTTGAGTACAGACAGAACAAAGAACTTTTCATCATTTTGGTATGAGCCAAGCTTCCCTAAGCAGAACTCAATTTTATGTACTCGGACTATCGCGGTGACATGTCAATGAAACATTCACCTTCCAAAGAGATTCTGTTAAGCATGAAACCAAGATATTTTTTCTCCAACCATTCTCCCTGTACAGACACATACCCTATGTAACACAATACATCAGATCAGGCAGAGGAAGACACACACAATGAGAATGCAACCAAGTTTTGGTCCACAGACATGACACTTAGATATCCTCCAGAACACCAGCTTTCTTCTTCAGAACAGAAAAATATGCTCTTCTGCAATAAGATGGGAAAAATGACAGGAATTTGGATGTGTAACATGATGAAAATACTAAGCAAAAAAGCCCAATTTAGCAACACGGAACAGTAAACAGTTCTCATGTTTGCTTGTTTTAGCAAGCTGGGCTCAAGCATCTTGTAAACCATTTCCAATTTCTTTTCTTTCTTCTTCAAATGAAACCACTTGACTATCCCTTCAGCATTGTTAAAAAAAAAAAAAAAAAGCTGTAAGATAACTTCAGCATGCAATGATTTATGTTCAACTCTGATTAAGTGCTGTATATAAAGACGTAAGTAGAGTAGAAGTTTTGAAAAAGACCTGACTTTACCCCCAAGCTCAATTTAAGCATTCTGAAGAAAACAAAGCTGGAGAAGGAGATAACATTTTCACAGCACAGCAAGGTCAAGCTGAATACATTTCAGATCTAAGATTGTAATAGATACATACAGGTTTTCAGACTGACAATTGTGGACTATTAATAAACTCTCAGCTGCATGATGCTATTATAGCCCATAAAAGAAATTTTCATCTTGAACGTACTATAGCGCAAAAAGCAGCATAGGCATTTGCAAACAGTAGATGCTATCAAGTGTCACACAGTTCTGAAGACCTGGGCACTTAATTTAGGTGCCTGAAGGGAGCCAGTCTTTTCTGAAAGTCTGACTTGTGAATAAGGAACAACTCTGAATTTGAGCTTAACTCTACAAGACTACCAGTCTTTGCCAAATAAAATAAATTAACTTTAGAAATCTTTCCTGTCTTTTACCTAAATGAAGTACAAGTTTATTGCCTATTTTAAACTGCTTCAACCTGATCAAGAGCGCTTGACCTTTTCAGTCAGGCATACCACATAGTCCACTCTGACATCAAGGGAAAGTTGTATACCAAGGCCCTGCCACATAAACAGAATGATTTGTGTGGTCAGCCTGCATGTGTGAAGCAGGGCTGACATCTCCTCAAAGCACCAGAGCTGTTGAGGACACACTGTAACATCAAATGCCTCCAAGAAATACCCTTGCAGCCTCCCAAAAAAAAGAAATTCCTTTTTTTTTTTTTTGAACGGACACCTTGGAAATGGAGATGGAAAAAGCTGCATGTTATACAGACTGTCTTGGAAGACAAAGATCTTTCATGGCTAGCACCCTTCTTGAGAAGCAACAAGACAGGAACTTACTTGCACAGATTTTAAGTGCAAACTGCAAGCTCACCATGAGCAGAACTGCTGTTAGTAAGCAGCCTACAGAGATGCAGCATCTCAGGTGAATGGTCCTGAAGGCAACACGCTGCCGGCTGTTTTTAAGTGACCAAATCCTGGATCTTGGCCATTACATAAACACAAAATGTTGAGGACTAACTCTTCCTTTAAGCGTTCCAAAATTCTGAACAAAATCATTTCTGCAGGTCTGAACTTCTGTAGACATGGGCATAGCATCAAACAGGAGATTATTAAACTGACACAGGGCAACTCATTAAAAAAGTTTTCTTGTGGGAGGGGACAATCTTGTCAAGAACTCAGCAGCCAGCAAGATTAACCACTTTTTCGGTGTCCTTGAGTAACAGTTTTAAAAATAATGAACTAGATGCGGGATACAAATCACAAAATTTCTGTTTATCAAGGAGATCAATCATGTCTGTTGGTGAATCACTTTCAGGGAGTAAAAAACACTAAAAGGATTACACACACAGTGTTGTATTTTCATGGAAAGAAACCCGATAGAACTGTTAACAATTTTTCAACACCTACACTTCTTTCCAGGTAAGCATAGGGAATGGAGAAGACAGAGGCAATCAGAGTTGGGCAGAAAAATCTCTAATTCTAATTCTTTTGACATCTTCTTAAGAGGAAAAACAGTCTAACAAGAGCAATTCCCTGTTGCTCATTTGAATAAAAACAGGTGATTCTGTGAGTCACTAGCATTAGCAAAAATTTTTATAGCACTTTTTTTTTTGGCCACTTCATTTCTCCATATGGAGCAGGCAAGACTGTTACTAAGGTTTTATGTTTCTATTATCCACTAGGTCAGTTCTAGCAAACAAAAGTCTTCACTTACACCCTACTAAAAATTCATATCCTTTCATTATAACTATGACTGCTTTCTCCCTGGAAAGATGCTAGAGATACTGGGGTTTCTCTCTGGAAAAACGCTAGTTCTGGATGCACGCTCCAGAACTACTTTAGTAACTTAAGAAAAATCTCAAAGACATGCAATAGTGCTGTCATTTATGAACAATAAATTTTTGCAACTCTGAACACGGATTATAAGATTAAGTTCATTTTAATGAGCACCTTATGAAAAATTGGTAGCTGCTTTCTATAGACTGTGTCACACATGCTATTGTTCATTGTAAAAAGACTGATTTTGGGAAGCATTTCTGTTAAGAAACATACATTAAAACTTCTCACTTTGTCTCCTGCAATTCTTTAAATAAACTGAATTTAAAATACTTACCTAACCATGTTGCAATAAGAACAGAATCAATTCCCTCTATGGGCTCACATATTCTAGCAACTACCGGATGTATCTGCTGTGACAGGTAGTACTGAGTATCAATAGTAAGATTGTCTTGCTTTTGCAACTGTTCCGGAGCATATGCTCGCTGGCTGGCACTGAGATCTGATCCATCCTAAGGCAGGAGACACGTACAAAACAAAGTGTGAAAAAAGTAAAATCCACATTCAGTCTATACAAAGGATTACGCTTCAAATATTATGCATTATTTTAACACAAAATTGTTACACAATCACTCCCTTGAGGTTGTTTTATTATGCATCCAATACAAATCCAGCAGTAGTAAAAAAAAAAAAAAATTGCATTGCTGATGCTGGCATCAACTAGCAAGTTCAAGAATGTAAATCCAGCTTGTATTATTGCAGCCTACACGTGCAAATCAGTAAGAGTAGACAGAGTAAACAGTCCCATCTGTCAATTCTGAAATGCACAATGAAAACACATTGTAACCATCAGCCCAGTTAAAAATACGCAGAGGGCATGCATTTTGGATTCACTTTGTACTAAACTCGCATTATCATTTTGCGCAACAAGCAAATTCTAAGTCATGGATATCAAAACTATATCTGTTTTCTTAGGAAATTTATATTCTTTGATTCTGTAAAGAAACAAATAGAATGAACGGTCAGAGATTGGACCATCCTTTATTGGCATGCAAATAAGTGACAGAGGCAAAAGTATTGATTTGAAAGAGCAAATTCAAAAATACTCAGAAATACTAAAAGAAACACATGGTGACATCTCAAGCCAAAAGAGAAACACCACTCAGAGGTTAGAGTAAACATTACATTCTTCTCAAACTTGAAAGAGGAATATAAGGAGAAAATAATTCAAATTGGGAAGGCAATAATTAAATTGAAAACAGTATTCATGGAGGAATCTCAAGTATCAACTCTAAGAAGATGGTACTCTTCTGGAAAACGTAACTCATGCAGTCTGTAGAATCGTATTCCCAGTCCACAACTACACCAGAAAATTTTATTTTTAATGTGCATCAAAAATCTTAGAGCATAACTTAAAGTAGTATTTTAGCAAGCATTCAGTAATAGAAGTAAGGGGGTGGGCGGGGGCGGGGAGTACCACAGCTTATTTTTTGCTAACTACAGTCTCTCTTTTGCCTTTTTTACAGAAAAATAAAACTAATGCATTAACATATGACACCTTCATTTTTCAGTTAAGACGAGCCACTGGCTTCAATAAGGTCAGCAACCATGGACTGAAACCCCATCACTAATAAAGCCAGACTGCAAGCCATTGGTCCCTCCTACTCCTTTCAGACAACTTAGCATTCAGAACAAAATTAATTTAGACTATTCAGCTCATCCAGCTGCTTTGCAAAAATAATTACAATGCAATTCCTTTAGCTCCCTTCTTTCAACAAGTACATTCTTCTCTTGTATTGTGCCATTGCTCAGCCATACCCATGGCCCAGCTCTCGTAAGTCTTGGCAGCTTCATCATGCCAGGCTAAAAACTCTCAATTAAATAAAAAACAGTGTATTTCAGTTTTTAATGATGAAGGAGCTGAAACAGTGGTGCCCTGTAGAAGTCACATTGCCAAGTCCATCAGACTGGCATAAGAGATCCCTTGGTCCACTTAATCCAACCTACACTTTTTTTTTTTTTAATAGCACATCTGAAGTGGAGTATATATTTGTGAGATAAGCATTTATAGGATAAACACCCAAAACCAGGAAGTTTCTCAAATTCACCAGTCTGTCCAACAGAAGACTGCCAGATCCAATGCCTATGAATTGAAAAGACACAGGTTGACACTGGAAATAACAATGACACTATTTAGCCACCAACAAGTAGCAGCTTTCCAGGAATGACAGGTCCTTCACCACCAGAATTTTCTACTCCTTAAAACAAAGACCAGATATTTTGCTTAAAAATCAGTTCTATTTCAAAACAGAAATTAATTCAGGGAAATTTTATCAGCCACTATATGGAAATAAATGAGCTGATCAAAATGGTTCCTCCTGGCTCTATAAAACTAAATTTAGTACAGAAAACGGACCATTTTAAATTATAACATAATCTTGCTACAAAGAAATGCCGAAACATTTTTTTCCAGGAGTTGAGTTGGTTTTCTTTGCCATCTCTCTAAACAATACCTAGTATTTAGCTATAAATAAAGACATTTTTACCTGACAAATTATATATGACACTGTGTCTCCTGCCTTCACCTTTCGGCCTCCTTGAGAGTTTATCCACATGGCAACATGCACATGTGGCAAGCTTTTTTTGTCAGGATAATCCTGTGGATCTTTTGTCAATGCCTAAGAGATCAAAGGATGAAACAGAAACATAACTATGAGAAAAGTATTTTACTTCAGTGATGGACAACTCAGAACTTTAAAAGACAAGATTACACAGTAGCTATCTTCACCCATCTGCTATTCACAAGTGCATTTGCAAAAACAAAAAGGTAAAATGAAAAAATTGTAATAAACGTATTTTCCAGATATTAAGGTCTAGGTACCAGTCCTTCATACTTTAAAAATGTTAATAAAATGAGAGGATGCTTTTACAATTACTATCTGAAAAATGCATTACATTAAAAGCACAAGAGTTCAAAATAGTTACAGATATAATGCAATTGTTTTAACACTAAACTAAATTGAAGATAAAAACATTACACAAAACACAAAAATACAGCCAGAGATTACCCTCTTACCCCTGCACCAGTTCAGGTCATAAATATTAATATCAAGTAGTCAAGTGTGTTTAACAAGCTCTGTAGCAAGAGGATACAACTACATTTAAATATTTCCACGTATCTCATACTACTGAGATTCCACAACGAGTTTTTGCTTTACACAAAATAAAGTCTACCACTCATATGACAATGTGAACACATTTTTTAACCAATTGATTAACACAGTCTTATAGAGCAGACAGATGTCCAGCTGGCAAAAGAAAGAGCCTTTGGATAGAGCAAATTTGGAAAATCTCTTCTACTAAACGCCTGAGAGGGGCATACAATATCCAATTCATTAGTGAAACACCCCTAGCAGGGGGAAAAAGCTTTTGAAGTTAAAAATACAGGTTTCATTGAGGATTCATAAAAATAAACCAAAACCACGATGGTGTTTGCTAAAACTCCTGTAGATAAAGCAGAGTCTTGAATGAGATCTCAAAATGACTATTAGCTTTCTTCTATGGAGCTTTGAAAGGAAATAAACTAAGAATAGTAAGCTTTTATATGGGGTTTCTAGAAAACAGAATGTTTGATTCTGTTCCATTGCATTCTTCAGTTTATGTATTTTAAACCTGAAATATAAAATAACAATTTAGGAGAAAACTTCATGAGCTATCATGTCATTCTCAAAGTGCAGAATTGGTGGGGGAGACACCAGGATGGGGCAAGACACCAAGTTATTATTCTGAGGAAGCAAGACTGGCCTCCAGCCCCACAAGGTATTTTATCTTATATTGTAGGATCTTTGCAGTATGTTCCATGCTATTCAGTATCTAATAAAACTCCTGTTATTTCACAGCATCATAAGGATTAAAAACATTTTTATCAGCAGTCAATATATTCGGGAACAATAAAGGTTTTCTGAGACAGAGAAGAGCCAAGACATCATTTACCTTATTTATTTCAAACTGATTTACTGGGATCTGGCCACTGATCACATTTTCTCCAATTTCTATAAGCCGCCTTTGAATATTTTCCACGATTATGTCTCGGGGCTGATCAGAAAGAATCTGACCAATTACATAGCTGTAAAAACAGTCCAGAAATGAAGAAAAGCTGAAGACGCGCAAAGCAAAACCATTACAAAAACCACAATCCTCTCTTCCCCTGGGTTACCTCTAGAAATTGAAGAGCCCAAGGACGAAGTCTGATGCAAAATTTATAGAAATTTGCCAGGATATTTCATGTTGCATTTTATTTATTTACTTGTTTTACTAAAAGCAAATTATAGTAAATAGTTCTAATGCTAAACAGTGATTTGGAATTGTTGAGTCCAACTGGTTTCTATTTTCTGCTCCCATTTCATTTTGCCATTTATTATTCCATAGCAGGTATCTTAAGATGGGAGAGAAGAGAACATATCAAGTAAGCAAAGTTTTGCCTATTTCTGTAAAAAGTGGTTGGAAGATCTGCCAGCTGCAGAAGAGTTAGTCACTAAAGAACACTCTCAAACATTTGTATAGCTTTAATTACTAATACATTCCTAACTTGGAAAAATTTGCTTCTATTATGATGCATCTTTTCTTAGAAAATGCAACTCTTAAGAACAGTAAGCAAGTGTGTGGTGTATTTTTACAGATGCAAAAAAGTATTCATTTTTGGATACATTTGGACCACAATTTATTTAAGTGAAGTTTTCAAGATGCAGTATGCACTATAAGTTGAGTCAGCCCCCAGATGACCATCTCTCCACCCACTCCAGTTTTCTTTCTACAGTGCTAAATCACAGAATGGTTTAGGTTGGAAAGGACCTTAAAGATCATCTAGTTCCAACCCTCTGCCATGGGCAAGGACACCTCCCACCAGACCTGGTTGCTCAAAGTCTCATCCAACCTGGCCTTAACACTTCCAGGGATGCATTATCTCTATTGAATTTAAGTACGAAAATGCCACATGCAATGTCAATTAATAAATCATCAATCCTATATACATCACAATGAAGTATCAAAAGAGTCTAATTTGAAAAATGGGAGAGAAACAGTCTTTGGGGAAGGGATCATCTCCTCAGGCTGCACCCAGTGCACTTCCAGCTTTATTAAAGGATGCTCAAAAAGCTGACCAGCTTCTTTAACCATCTTTGAAAAAAAAAAATCTTACTTAAAACCTGTGACTCCAAACACTGATAGCACCTACCATTTTCACAAGACTTTAGTGGTGGTTTATTGAACTGCATATACAAAATTGCAACAACTCAAATGCACGGCTTCCACAGAACACAGATAGTGAAATTAGAGACATTGGGACTTGCACAAGTATGATGTGTTACCAATACCAAAATGTAACGTTCTCACCATCTCCTAAAAAAATCAGTTAAGAAGCCCTAATGCTGATGTTAGTCACCAACCTGCACTGTTCAGCCGCACCATGTCACATGTTTATGAAGCACATAATGTTTGAAACAGAGCAAAGAGGACAATGCCACAAAGAAACTCACTTTCCAGTCTCTTTTGCAAGATCACACCAGTCTCTTCGGACTATATCCAGTCCTTTCAGTTCTTGTTTAGTTACATATTTCCCATCTCCTGTTGGTTCCACAGTCAGAGCAGCATATTTCTTCTTCTTTAATAGTAGCAATGACTTAAAGACTCCATCAATATCAATTTCCAACAATTTATAGAGCTTGTTCACTTCACTTTTGATCTGCGAATGCACCGACATTAAAACCAAATGCAACACCTTAATAACTATGGACAAATTTAACTTCCATCTAGAGATACATCATTCTTAATTTTTAAAACAAGTAACATTACACACTGTGTGTTTGTATACACATTTTAAAGACTTGTCAGATATCATTAATCATTAAGTACACAGTAGTAACTACGAGCTATTATTAAAATTAATGTTCACCCATTGGTTTCTTTAGGATTTACAGCTTGGTCTAGCTAACTCCACAACAAAATTAAGCAGGGCAAAGAAGCATGGGACTGAACGTGACCTTGCAGATAACTGACTCCAGTCCGATTTACTAGGGCAGCTACTCCATCTAGCCTCTCACATAAATAAGGCAAACAAGGGATTTCAGAGTAGGGATCCACTTACTAGGAAAAGATAAGAGACAGTCCCTTAGACAGAATAGGGAAATTGCTTTATAAAAAAGGTGCCTTGCAAAAGTGCTTTTTTTTTTTTTTTCCTTTTTTTTTTTGCCCTTAAACCGGGGAGGGGAGGGAGAACTATGACTGTAGACCAGAATTCTGTCTGTGTATGTTCAGCAAAAATATGCACAAACGGGCAAGTGTTTATTTATACCCTTCCCAACAATATGCCTACATTTTCTACAGCCTGATTTCTTTGAGAGGAAAAGGTGCCGTTTTTGTACACACAGGCTATGTCTTATCCGTATACAAAAGCATGAAATTGCACTTGATGTGTTGTCTTAATACAGTACCAAATACCAAGTCGCTCCACATCTCTTGCCTCTATTCTAAGAGGTGCAACATCTCAAAACAGCACATACCTTCAGCAACAAACTTTGGTTCCAGTACACATCTACCCACCTACTGGCTTGGCTAAATATTCCCCACTTGCACTTTTCTTTCTTCATACATTTTTATTTTACTTTCTTCTACAGAATACCTGCACATCACTTCTCAGACATCCCGTTCTGTCTTCACGAGTTCTACTCTTCATTTTCTTTCCTCTACAATTTTGTTTCCCTCTTGGCTTGTAGTATCTCCCTACTTTTACTCTTCTATTAATTCTAGTTGATGGTCTCTGACAAGAGAACTATGAACTATCCTTTTCTTAGGCCTCACTGAAGTTTTATGTAAATGAAAGTTCTTTTGCCATCTAATGCATACCCTCACTAAGACAGGAACAGTATTGCCAGCATAAAATCTCATTGGTTTTCTATGTAGCTTTGGGCCCACATTACCAGTTTTAACCAAAACATTCCTTATAAATTTTCCCTATATATATAAGGGGGGGTTGTGTATTTAATTTTTCTTACTTTGATCTCCATTTTTCCTATTGCAGAAACTATCAACACTCTTAATAATCTGCGTCTATCCTTAAGAGTTTTATATTCCTTGTATATTTACAAATTATGAAGGACATCCTGGGGCGAAACCATTTTGCCAAGAGGTTCATATTTTGTTCCTTAAAGCAAAAGTCAAACAATTCCTCCGAACATTTTTCTGCTATTTTTAAAAGTCTTCGTTTTTTTATTTTTGTTTTACACCATACTAATCAAGTGCTTAAAAGCCAGCAACAGTGCAGTATTAAATGTACCAGCAAATCTGATTCACAAGGATGCACAGAAAATGAGAAATATATGAAATTCTGCTGAATGCTGACTAAAAGGGGCATGGATTGAAATAATGGTGGGTAACGGATGGGAGTGAACACACCCAGAAATCTGTGAGACAAGGCATTAGATGGGAAAATTCAGGACGAAGATGAGAGAATTCTTTCCAATAGGAAAAAAAATAAATTAATCTCTCGGAGGAATGCTTGATTGCTGAAGACAACCTATAAATTCACACTTTACAGAAGAACAGTGGTACATACACTAACTTCTCACACAGTAATTGTTTGCATTAAACCTGTGTGCCCTCCATACAGTCTACATTAAAGCAGAAGTATGAATGCAATGTAAATATCCCTCCTCTCTGAACATGAAATTTTGGGAAAGAAATTATTATGCAATAGAACAGTGACATTTCTTAGAGCGTTCCTCATCAAGAGATACAATTCTCTATCCTGAAAATTGTTTATATGAATTATGCAAAATGAGGAAAACCTAAATGACAGAAGTGTTTGCAAAAAAGTCACTATCACTTTCTTGAGGAATAAATAAACAAACAAGAAACACTTTTTTATGCCAAAGAATATTGAGAGCTCAACTTTCAAAACTGTGATGCTAGCTTTGACTGCATGCTTATTCACAGACATAATTTTATTCACTTTTAAAATAAAGTGCACAATATGAAAACATTAATGAAAATAGGTCTTTTAAAAAACAAACAAACAAACAAACGATACAGGATACAGAAGTACATGGGATAAAAAGCCTAAGATTTGACTCTTTACAAGAATCACTAAGTACGTGACAAGTTCAAAAACCCACCTATTCTCTCAGTAAATCTGAATCAAAGTCAGAAGTATTTAACTTATGATGACCTGTCAGACTTCATAAGAGTTATTATTATTTAACTGTTCCCCTCTAATGCTTAGCCAGCAAATGGGAGTACAGGGATAAAAACCAAACCAGAATGAAACCACACATACAGCTACAGTAAGATTAAACTTTCTTATACACTAGTGTATATAAACACTTGAAACTATATATGGCCTTGCATGTGGCAAACAAAAAAAGAGATTTCTTTCTTCTATGCCATCAGCCCTCCTGCTACTCAGTTACAATATCAAGATATTATTCCTTTTTTCCATGCTTCTAAGATGCATCTACTTCTCAAAGTACCAACTTAGCAAGGAGGCAGAAGTATTCAAAAAACCCTCCCAGAATCACTCTTGCCTTAAAGTTACATGACTTTTGTTTAAAACTACACTGAAACCCCCCACACGTTTTCTTTGTTTCTTTAGAGCTTCCATAGCTCTCATTTTCATCACAATTTCTTTCATCTTTCAAAAACAACTTCTCTCACATCTTTTCTTTAAAATGTTCTGAAACACTTCTCACTTCTCTACCACAATTTCAGAGAGCCACAAAACTTCCACATTGTCAGTTGCCAACTGCTAATCAAACACATCTCTTCCGTATCTAGTATACCTTGGGAATTAATATTTGAATTTACCACTGGAAATCTGATGGCACGTACAGTGTAATACATACTACATAACTAAACAAAACTAAACTGATGGACATCTCTCACGTCAAAACAAAAATCATTAAAATCAAAATTGTGTTCATGTTGTAATTGCAAGGTACAATTCCTCCACCTTAGATCTATGTTGGCTTACCAAGCACTCAGATAGTTTCCTGGTAACTTAGGATTGGTTAAAAAGCTCAGTATTTTTAATTTAATCAGTTTTAAAAATGCATAGAGTAGCTACACCTGAAGACAGGGCACTCTGAGCTTTTGCTACTCCATAGCTTCCATGTGTGGTCTAGTTCTTCTTCCTTGTGACCTATTCTCTGCTTGTGCTACAGAGTCCTCTCGTAATACTATCTGCTCCACTCCCAGTGTTAAAACAACACAGGAATGTAGGACAGCTTTAAAAAGAAAAGAATTCCTTACCTTGTTCCCCAGCTTGAAGACCTCATCCAAATTGGTGCTATTAGTGTTTATCATAATGGAATCCGTGTCTCCATAAATCACTTCAAGGTTCATCTAAATGAAACAAATTGCTTTGAAAAACAAACCAAACCGACTTCATCTCTTTAAAGTCCCACCTCATTTTCAAGATTCAAAAAGATCATTGTCAGTATATTATCCCTTAAATACTGAAAAGCAGAAAAACGTAAAATAAGGTTTTACCAAGAAAGTCTGTACATTTCATTAAGACACATTTGAACTTAATGAGAATAATGAAACTTAAAGTATTGATATGTTTTTAAAAAAAAAAAAAAATCACTGTTCAGTTGTGTACATAATATAAGTAGTTACAATTTTACTACATGAATGCCAGTGAGCAAGTCTAGTCTTGAGAAACAGCAGGAATTCTAATCAGAAATAACTTTGGACTGCTAGGACACAAGAATATCACTTAGACTCAAAGACTGCTGGACAAATTCAGGCTATTCAGATAAGATATTTAGCCAATTTGCTTGAAATGTAATACTAGCGTCAGGTATCCTATCCCATCTGTAGCCATCACAATACTATTACAAAAAAGTTATTCTGGATTAAAAAAAAAAAAGAATACTTAGATACTCTCTTTCAAACAAATCTAGTGAAAGTATTGGCTAGTGGATATAGTAATTGAGAATACCACAGTACTGTCCAGATTAGGCTGCTCTTCTTATACTTTTTCAGATTATGTATGTGGCTTCATTTTTTCATCTTCCTATTCCCATCTGTTTTCTTCTGCCATAATCTAGTTACCTGTGTTAGTCCTCCCCTGGGCAGCAGATCTTCCGGGGAACAAGGTTCTCCTTTTGCATAAGGATCTCACTACTGTGACCCACAAGTTTTGTACACCCAGGTTGAACTACTGAATAATCACTCCTGGAGATGAACACAAACACCTACTTGAATCCTTCTCTCTGACTGACTCTCTGCCCTTCACATCATATCTCATTCTGATCCTTGTAACAATTCAAATGCCCTACTTGGGAAAGATTGTGTTCAAACACCAGCCAGACTGCCATAATACTCTGGGATAATAGACCAAACTCTAGACACATAAAAAAAGCACATAAAGCACATAAAAAAGCCTGAGGTGTGTATGAAAGGCATAGCAAGGAAGAAGGTGAAAAGAAAAATTGTCAATACCAATAAATGTCACCAAAAAATGGGCAGATGCATCCAATTACATAATATTAACTTGAAAAAAACGAAAACGATGTCTTCAGTGGTGGAAAATCAATGCAGTTGTAAAAACTGGAGCATGGCTATGTCCATGTTAAACTCCATATAGTCAAAAAACCACCCTGTGACAGAGTTTAAAGGATGCCAAAAAATAAACCGTAATAGAACACTGAACACATTGTGTAACAGGTCTATGAGTAAACTCTAATTAGCACTGTTGCTAATTTGCTTGAAACAGTCACACATAGGCTTCAAGCAGGGGCCAGATCATATCTGTGGTAGGAAAATAAAAAAGCTATAATCCATTAGGAAGGATTACATTTGTAAACCAGGCATCCTAAGAAGTGATTTCAGGTCTGTTTGGGTTACAGTTCTCCTACAACAAAAAAATTTCACCAGGTGTGCTCTTTAAGAGTTGTTGTTTAATGAAAATGCTCAGCATTACCTTTTGCACCATCTCCTTGGTATGCATCAAAATCTGAAATGAAAAAAAAATAATCAAAGATTAGCGTATGATATAATTACAAGCTAACACATGCAAACATATTCATTAGGTTGCTAACTCCAAATGCTCTCACCTTTCAAAACAAAGCAAACCACCTCTCTCCTGGCAACACACAGTCACCTCAATACTCCTATTACATGAGTAAATTCTCATCTGACCTTGTATTAATGCTATTATTAACTCCCCTAAAACAAGATTAAAACAAATCTCAAAATTGCATGTGCACACACACATTTCTACCTTAGGAAAAAAAGAACATTGAATCGAATGCTCAAATAAAACTTAATCAGGAAGCGCCAGAATTAAGCCTCTTTCAGTAATTTGGTCAGTCATCTCCTTCATATCCATCATCTTATCTCTTGATGTCATTGAGCTTTTTCCCAAAAACGTCCCATCTTATTCAGTACAGACTGGATGGGGCTCACTTAACAAGATCCTAGTCAAAAGGTTGATTAGCCTTGTAATCATCTAAAAATGGGTCATCAAAAAGCAAACTCCTTAGGGAAACCAGAACTAGGACAAGGAGCTGGGATAGAGATAGGATACAGATGTGGAATCAATGGGCAAATCTGTGTTTTTTTCCTCAGCCAAGAAAGCATCCCAAGTTCCCTGAATGCTCTGAACAGCAATTCACTGAACCTTATAAATAGCTATAGAGACCTCACAGGAGTAGGTTGCTCCTTCCACCTCTAGTACTAGTCAGCATAGCGGAGAGGGGTGGAAGAGTGCATCATCTGAAGCCACAGATACAGCCGTAGTGCAGAAAAGACAAAGTAAAACTAGCTTTATGAACAACACATGTAGCTGCTGCAGCAGCAAGGACTTAGTGAAGTTTGCACAGCTGCATGAGAACCAACATCTGGTCCATTCTTTCAGTCACCTGCCCATGTTTCCATGGCATTCCCCATTTCCTTTCTCATCAGCATCCTGGTGCTCTGGCACGCAGCTCCAGATTCCACCTGGTTAGTCCCAGTCCCCTGGTTTCAGTCCTTTCCATCACCACTCAGCATAAACCTCAGTTCTTTTTCAGCTAGTCCTGCTACTCATACACATTTATGCTTTTAATTTTCTTAAAGAGAATTACTTTGAACCACTTGATGCAGCAATAGGTCAGAGTCTATTAGATGAATCCAAATAATTTAGTACTCTAGCCTTAAAGACAGTCAAGCAACACACTATTTTAACAGGTTATATTAAATTTAGTGACCTAGTGTAAGTTTTATTATTTTCCATACATTAAATTGCAATACTCCTTGGCCATATTTGCCAAAAAGGCACAATTATAACTTGTAGTCAAGAAGTCTGTGACAGGGAGCTGAACAGTAGAAATTAGCAGGGATAAGGAAAGAAAAAGGACGAACAGGGAAGAGCTGGTCATGCTCAGTGGGAGAAAGACCATCTTCAGGGAAACCTCACGACCTTCATAAAGCCAAGGAGACTAAAATGAATCCAAGAGTCTTGACTATCACAATATTGACTATTTGCTATTGCAGCAAGCAATTCTGAAACAAAGGTGAAATGTCCACTTCTACATAATAGTACATGAACAGGATGACAAGAGTGTCATTCCTTCAACGTTATTGACAAGTTTCTTTAATATTTCTGAACCTTTAGACAATCACAGTGATGAATACTAAAGTATGATGCTCCACTATGCTTTTTCAGTTTGTTTTAAATTATGCACCACAGAATCATGCACCAAAAGCTATATTCCACCGGCATTCTTAGTTTCACAATGCTTGACTTTGCAAACTTAACATTCTGTTTCAACATAGTTTCTGTTCAGACACATTTTCTATCCACTTCCATCTTCAAAGAGAAATTGCTGCACCTAAGGACGGACTCGCTTTCCCAAAGTACAAAGACATGAACTAAGCAAACATAGTATACCGTTCCCTTCAAGGCAAATAAGGAAAGGTTAAGTTCCAAACCACAATGTAACTTTGACAGAGTTGACTCACAATGAATGTCCTTATCAGGGTTACTCCCCAAGCACATATGGATACCTATGGATTTACACTCTCTGGGTCAAGTTCAAAACATCCAGTTGGTTTAAAGACCATCCAACTAATGCTGCAAACAAGGCACTTGGACAGTGTGATGCCTGAACTCTGCTGAAGTCCCAAACTGTGAAAAGCTTAGCTGGCCTCAATCTTCTATGTAGACAAAGACGAACAGGAAAATGTTGAGTCTTAACTGCAGATCCACTCTAGGCTGTACGTGCTCAGACGCACCCGATTCCATTTTAATCAGAAGCTTAAAAAAGATATTCCACTCGTGTTCATCTGCTGGTGAGTGATTCAGATGGCACCACCCCAGCACCTTTTCATGGAGTTTTGAAATTGTTCTAAGGACACATATCACTAGTACATGACATCAAATTTCATATACAGTAATCAGAATTCCAACTTATTCACGCACCCCCCTCACTTATTAGCTAACTCCTACAGAGAAAGGTTATACCTTCCTCTTAGTACTCCAAAAGCAAACAGGAATCCCTGAAACAAAATTTAAAAATTGGACAGAGAACTGAAGAGTTTACATGTAAAAGAAAAGAAGGCCTACCATTTTCCCTTGATAATCTCTGGCATTTTGTATTTCATTCTCTGAAATAACACTACCTATTAATAGTTAGAAAGACAACTTTTTTTTTTTTTTTTTTTAAATAGGATTACCCTCTACTAAAAAAAAACTGTTTGGCTGTGCAAAGACCATTTCTTAATTGTCTCCAAGGACAGCAGTGCATGTAGGTAATAATAAGAGGGTCGCAGACAAGTTAGCTTCATCAAGTGACTGGCATATGCTAGTGCTACCCACTCTGACAGGAGATCACTTGTAAGTGCCAACAGCTACAAAACAGAAGGTTATAAAGGCTTGCTAAATTCATTAATAAGGCAGTCGGTAGTTATCTGATTTCACAGCAACACCTGCATATTTATCTTCTCATTACCAATTGGATGATGGAATTTTTTTCAAGCACATTTCAAAAATCTGCCAACTTCAAGTGTGGAAAAAAAAATAAACTTTGTAGTTAATTTTTCCCTTAACAAAGTACAGCTGTTGAGAATAATTGTTCAAGATCTTACCCTGTAATGTCAACTGCAGCAGAACAAAGAGTATTTAATTAGCAAATCTATCCAGTAATTCAACACCTATTATATAAAATGCCTTCGTGATTTTATTCAGGATAATTTGCTAAGAGGGTTATTACTGACATTCAGATGAAATTTAAAATTCCTACGCAAGTCGAGTCATAATAGCAGTAATGATCCCCCCAATCAGGAGATACTGTGTCACACAAGGTTCTTTTGCAATGCAGCAGCCGATTTCCTGACTTCTTAATTCCTGGGCTCAGCTCAGCTCAGTGAGAGCCCTTCATGCCAATATTTCAGTCAGCAATACATCCTTAATGGGACTCTATTAAAATACCTAGAATAAAAATGACTTTTTTTTTTTTTATTAAAAAGAATGACAGCACTGCTATCATATCAATCATTAGCAGTTTACCAGAAGTGCACAGCAAAGGAAGGAAGGTTTATAGTGAGGCTGGGAAGACAGAAAAAAGAAGGAAGAGAATAGGAAAATTGTTACTCAGTAGTTTCCTTTTGCAAATAATATTGCGCTGCTCATGAGAGCTGGATTGTCTCCTATTGCAGGCAATCCAAGTAGGAAGAATTAATTGCCTGGCAACCCATCTGTACAGCCGTGCCCCCTCCCCCCCAGCAAACACACACTTCTAAAAACCTGTGAACTTCTCAGCACAGTGAACATCTGTGAAATTCTATTTTAACTTTTTTTCTTGTAAAAGCAAGACTAGCAATACACATTTTCTTGCCCATGAACTGAGAGTCAATATAAACTGAAAGACTGTAATTGCAGACAAGCAATGATCAAACTGCAAAATTCCCTGTCCTAATTCTACTCCAGCTCACTAATTACTTAATTAAATGGGGACACAATTTAAGAAAGGGAATGATTAAAAATAAATATACAAAGAACAGCTTTACCATTATCTATTACATCAAATATTTTTAAATGCACCTCATTTAAAAACCAGTAAAGAATACCTTCTGACAAGAGGATGCTTATGTGAAAACAAGCTAAGATACCAGAGTTAAAAAAAAATGGGATAGGGTACAAAACTACCACGCTGATGCAAAGATTTCTTCTGAAGACACACAAATTTTCTGTAGATTCCTGGGGCCGCAGACGTGAAGAAATAGAAAGGGAGACTTAAGACCAGAGTGAAAAGACTAACCAGAATGACTACAAAAATATTGCACCAAAGATGCATACCAAAAAACCCCAACAAACCAACCCCCCCAAAACCCACTTATGCATTCACTTTGCACAAGGAGAAAAACTAATACTTGGGAAACACTGTATTTTTTTAAGACAACCTGTAGTTATCTAGCATAGACCTGATACTTTTTTCCACTTCAGCTGTTTATTTGTGCAATTATATAGTAAGAAAACAATTCTGTCATCAGCTTTAGTAATTCATATTAGCCAGTCCTTCTTATGACACAAAGGAACAAATGGGCAGGAAGAACTGTATTGCAGTATGTAATGCCACTCACTAATCTACATAAGAACTATTTCTGAACTTCTGTATTTTTGCAACCTATTCATTGACTTTGCTAGTATTTTGTGATAAATAGCCTCTAGCACTGATAAACCACAGCCACAAGAGTCTGCAAAAAGATTTTTATTAAGGAGGATTTTCAAAAAAAGTTTCTATCGCTGGACAAAAAGGTACATATGCCATAAAAAGTAAAAGAAAGATGAAAGCCTTGTTTGCCACAAGACATGAAGCATCATAATACAGTCTTTTCATTAGTCAATGGACTTGATTTAGAGAAGTTTGAGTGACCAGATTCAAGTAGTTAATAAATATGTTTGTTTCAAAGTGTTTTTACTGAGTGTTTGCTTTACTTAGGCAATGCATTTTTAGGAAATGTTAACAGCATCAGAAATACAGCCCACACTGCCAAAATGTTCCCTTCTAGGCTTTGGAGGTTTTGGGTTTTTTTCTCAGAAACACTGAAATTAACTGCCCATACTCCACCCAACAAAGTTGACAGACATTAATACAACTTTGATAGATGCTGTGTATAAAACCAGAATTGGATGGTGCACCAAAGGGAGAATGGTTCCAAGGGTTGAAGCAGTGTACACAAAGATCCAGTAATACATGTTTACATGCTAACAAAAGGTAGGATCTTCTGCCTCACAAACAACAGAAAACGCACGAAAAAGGCAGCAATAGAAATGTGCTGAACACAACAGAAATCACGTGTACCTTTGTCACACTTTGACAAGGAATGCAAAGATGACAGTAAAACACTGAAGAAGATGATGTGAATCAAATCACAACTTGAAAACGATGTTCCCTTGGTGCTGGAAACAATTATATCTTTAAGATTCTATAGTATTTCAAATATTTGTGGTGAGTTTTGCTGAAGAGAACAGGAAAACCAGAATTAATTCCTTACTAAGTTGTAAAATTATTGGTTATTCTGCACAATATATTACAAACCATGCTATACTAAAGCGAATTTTGCCTATTTTGCAAAGGATTATTTTGATACTAGGGTGAAAGAAAAAAAAATGAAACATACTCCTACAGCTTTGGACAAAAGTTAAAAAAAAAAAACACCCAAAAATTTCTGTGTTGGAAATACATTTAAAATCTTGGAAATGGAGAAACTGAGTGTTCAACAATGAAGTTGAACATTTGAGTGCACAGAAGGTAACTGATCCAGTTCTCACCCCACTTTGTGTTCCCAGAAGCAATAAGAATGTAATGTCCGGGTGGATAACTAGCTGCGAAAGACACATATCTGTATGGCATGGGCATCTCCTAACTCTCCAGAGTCAGTAATGGTCCTTCCAGAGAAACCAAACACCAGAACCAGTGGCGGTTCCTAGAGAAGCACCAGGCCTCACAGCCCACCCACGGAATTATTTTCGTTCTGACCAAATCATTCAAAACTGAAAACCCAAAATGAATAAAGGAGCAGGGAATTTTTTTGTTTCATTCCATGAAAAAACAAGATCCACAACACCTAAAACCCCTTGAAGAACAGAGTACTCAAACCAATTTCAGCTCATTAACTCTTATGAATATTTTTTATTTAAATCCATTAAATAAATCTATGCTTGATGAACGTTTTGTACTTAACTATAAGACGCAAAGGTAGCTTTGCTTGATAAGAAAACCTTTTGTGCATTTCAAGCACACTGCAACTACATCAAAAGCTAACTGTATCACAAACCAGAAGTAAACCCACTTCTAATAAGCAAGAATATGACAAGCATAATTTACTATTTCTAATAAAACCAAAACATGTGTTAAGTTATTCAGTATTTAAATGCATACAGACAAGTATATCCTCCTTAGAGAAAACAGCAGCATTTGTTTCAATGAAATGAACAACATTTAGACAGGAAAGCTTTATTTTGCTTTGCTTCCCAAATTGAACTGGTTTAACACATTCAGCAACAGAGAATCAGTCTTTCACTAGAAAAAATAAAATGGCAAGAACAGTAAATAATTAAAATGAATTAGTTACAAACCAAGGTTTCCTGTTCGGTGAGACAAGTTCGAATCCAGTCAAGGTTTAAAACAGAGCACGGAGATTTTCCTCCAAATAACAGCAAAATCTGTTCCTGAATAGGGAAGAATAACCACACTATCCTCCACATCAGGTTTAAGTTGAACTATAGTTTTAGAAATTATCCTTGAAATATATAAGCGTGTCTCTCAATCTTGAGGTGATAGGAATATAAGTACTGTCTCATCTCCCAGACAAGTTACTCTCATAGCCATGTAACTAGAAGTCCTAGAGAAATCAGGGATTATGTCTCAATCAATAGTGAAGACAGTTTTTCAAAAAGATCAAGTATTTCTGTAAACCAGAAAAAGAAATAAAGCCAATACTCTAAAGACTAAAATTTTTTTTTTTGAAGCAGTGGATAAAACTCAGTGCACTATCCAAGATGATGACAAATACCTTGAGAATCAAATCTCCCCCCCTCCTTTTTTTTTTTTTTTTTTTTTTTT